>JAQQSO010007593.1:0-10510 GCA_028658305.1 Pachyuromys duprasi | reverse complement strand
TTTTTTTTATTTTAACATTTTTATTTTATATTAATCCCAGGTTAAATACTTTGTATCCCAGCTGTAGAGCCCTCCTGCATTCCCTCCCTATCCCACCCTTCCTTCCCTCATCTCCTCCCTGCCCCTTTTCAAGTCCACTGATAGGGGAGGACTATCTTCCATCTAACTCTAGCTTATCAGGTCGCTTCTGGAATGGCTGCAATGTCCTCTTCTTTGGCCTAGCAAGGCTGCTCCTCCCTCGGGGGGCAGGGAGGTCGAAGAGCCAGGCATTGAGTTCATGTCCAAAGTAGTCCCTGTTTCCCTTACTAGTATACCCACTTGGGCATTGAGCTACCATTTGCTAGGTACAAGCAGGGGTTCGAGGTTATAACCATACTTGGTCCTTGGTTGGAGAGACAGTCTCATAAAAGACCCCTGTGCCCTGATATATTTGGTCCTTGTGGAGCTCCTGTCCTCTCCAGGTCATACTAACTCCCCCTTTTTTCATATGATTCCCTGACAATTTCTTATTGAGACAAAAATTTACTTGAGAATCATCACATGGTTGAAAACCAAAAGCATAAAATTATGGAAAAATATGCTCATTTCATTATTCTCATTTCATTATTATGGGTTTCTTTTTACTCATATGCAACATACCTGTCTCATCATTAAAAAATAAAATTAGAAAATGATGATGCCACAACATTGTGTGTGACATTGATTTATTGAACAACATATTACATATACTGTAAAATTAATTTTCTTTTTCCTTTTTGGCTTTCTACATTCCACTGTATTTACCTAGATAGCTATCACCAATATATTCATGTGGCCAATAAAAAAACACGTTTTTAAGTATACATAATATACATGCACATGTATATTAATAATGATTTTCATGTTTAAATATTTATAGACCTACTTTATCTTTGAATACCTGAATTTACATGGAGACAGTCAGCAATAAAGTTAGCACACAGTCCATTCTATTAGCACTTTACTAGTATTGTAGTTGGCAGAATCTGATACCAATGCCCAGTATATGCCTGCATGTAACACCCTCCCTAAATGAGGGCAGGGCCTAGGAACTCGCCTCTGATCCACAGACTAAAGAAGTGGTGAGTTGTGGCTTTGTTCTGAAGCTAATAGAGAGTAGAGTTTAGTCTTTGCTGCGTGTCTCTTTTGCTTGCTCTGCTATTGTAAGACTCTGTGAAGAAGGTCCTGAGAGAAGGAGGAGCTGAGTGGCCAGTGCAGTAGCCCATGATGGAGGCAGTGAACACTGACTTGGAAAGGAGGTCCTTTTTAGGAGCCTCGGTGCCGGCAGACTTGACAGTGACCCAGAGGCAGATGGTCACCACGATCTAAGCAATAAAACTGCTCTCAGGATTCTAAACAGAAAAGGACAAGGAAATATATTCCTAAGAGAATTAGCCCAAAAATCTTTCATATTGTACTCCGTGAGAGAATACATGTTTTCATTTTCAGACATAATTTGTTTCTTTCTACCACAAATAAAATAGATATGTAACAAATCAGTATGTCTAATACTGCATTACATTTTAATATCCCTCAGTAAGCTAATCTTATTGCAATTTTAGTCTACCAAATGAGCCAATCAAACTCCTTAAAAAATAATTTTGTTTTTCAAATTTAGATAAAATTAAAGACATTATTTTTATGATCTTCATGTTTTCCCAAATTCTCAAGTCTAAACAATAAAAGCCCAAGTAGTATTTACAAGTGAAAAATATTTTATCTCATAAACTTCCCACATCCAGTAAAGAAAGGAAGGAAGGAAGGAAGGAAGGAAGGAAGGAAGGAGGGAGGGAGGGAGGGAGGGAGGGAGGGAGGGAGGGAGGGAGGGAAGGAAGGAACGAAGGAACGAAGGAACGAAGGAAGGAACGAAGGAACGAAGGAAGGAACGAAGGAAGGGAAGGAGCCTATACTCTGAACAGGGCTTTCTGGGTTTCTGCAAACCAATACAGTGTTGCATATTAAGGTGCATGTTTCCATGCTGTGTTCCATGTTGCATGTTAGTGTGCATGCTTCAGTGCTGTGTTTGGTGTTGTTGCAGTATACACTTCAGTGCTGTGCTTGGTGTTGCATGTTGGTGTAGGATGTTGGGGTGCATGCTTCAGTGCTATGTTTGGTGTTGCAGGTTGGGGTACATGCTTTAGTGCTGTACAAACTGACATGTGTTCACTCAGTTACCTAAGTTAAAGTCCAAACAACTGCTCACTGAAGGAAACAAAAGCTACCTCCTCCAGTTTTATGTTTGTTTGTTGGACTGTTTGTTTTCTTCTTTGTTTAATGTTTGGCAGCACACAGACATCCCTACCCCTCGCACAATCCTGTGCTTTTGAGAGATGATACCAAATAATACTTCAGATAAAAAACAAATTCACAAGAAGGAGGACCCCAGGTTGGTATGATCAATGCTTGTTTAGATGAACCAATAGGATGGACATTGAACAGAGGATAATACAAGCAACAGGACAGGAGCATATCAAAGAGGGCCTCTGAAAGAATCAATATAGCAATGTATCAAAGCAGATATTAAAAATCACAACCAAGCCTTCGGCAGAGGGCGGGAAATAATAATAAAAATAGGGGAAGTTAATAAGACTTGTGGAGAACAAGAGCTCCACAAAGACCAAACTGAGTAGGGAACAGGGGTCTTCTATGGGACAGTTTCTCCAACCAAGGACCATGTATGGATATGTCCTAGAACCCCCGCTCGAAAGTGGCCCATAGTAGCTCGATATCCAACTGAAGACGCTAGTAAGGGGAACAGGGACTGTTTCAGACATGAACTCAATGGCTGGCTCTTTGACTCTCCCCCATACACGCCAGGGAGTAACAGCCTGGCTATATCCCAGGGGAGGACATTGTAGCCAGCCCTGAGGAGACAGGATGAGCTGGGGTCCGATGGAAGGGGAGGAGTTCCTCCCCTATAGGTGGACTTGAAGTGGGCAGGGAGGAGATGAGGGAGGGATGGGGAGAGTGGGAGGGAAAGAGGGAGGGGGCTATGCCGGGGATGCAAAGTACCTAACCTTTGATTGATATAAAAATAAAAAAAGAAAAAAAGAAAATTTAAAGTAGCTATCAAAAGAGAAAAAGAAAAGAAATTCAGTCTTTGGACACAAAGATATATTAGAGATGTTGGACTTACATATTTCTTAACAAGTATATTTGCAATAATTACAAATATTCAGAATACAGAATGCTTCTAAAGATATTTTAGAGTGCACACAAGACCCTCAAAACAGACAACGAAGAATAATAGCATTTAGCCCACAAAATACAGTAATCTGATATATTTGTGATGTAAGTCTTATTTACATAATCTTATTTAATTTAATGTTGTTACAAGGCTTCACTTTTTAGTCTCAGATTTTTGGGGGGAATTATATGACTTTCATAACTCTTTCACAAATAATTGCTAAACAAAAATGTAAAAATGTAGAGAAAGACTTTGCTAACTTCTTTTTTACTGTACCACTTCCATATCTGTAATAATATTAAAAGTTGAAATTCAGAAGCTGAGCCAGGATGACAGAGTCTAAACTCCAATCTCCACAGTTGCTTTCTGTAGCTCTGCCGACTGGCATAGTCCTTTCTAGTGGTTCCTATGACAGCGATCACCCCTTTCAAAACTCCTACTGTCTCTCATCAAAACCACCAGAAACGTGTTGAGCAGGAAGAAATAAAAATAAGAACAGCTACACACTGAATTCCCAGTGCCCCACCCTGTTCCCGTTCTTTCTTCCTTCCTTTCTTTCCTTCTTTCTGTCTTTCATTTTCTTCCTTTCTTTCTTTTCTTTCTTTTTAAGTTTTTTCTGGCTAAATATTGCTCTCCTCTGGTTGTCTTTCATTTTATTTTTATGCTGTCTAAAAGAAAATTAACATTGCCTCTCTAAACTATATTAAAGTTTATAAGCTCTAAGCCTACTTCATTAATGAAACAAATACAACTAGTTCAGTGAAACTCACACTGCCCCCTTCTTCATGTCCTCCACACACACTTGGTTTTGTCTGGTGGTTCATTTGCTTGATTGAGATAGGATCTCACAATATAAATCAGGGTGGTCCCAAACTCATGATCTTCCTGCCTTGGGAGTATAGGCAAGTTCTGCCATGGCTAGTCTCACAGAAAGGTTCTAAGATCTAAGGTTTACAAACACAGCGTCTTTACATAAATTGTCAAACACTATACAACACTTCTTTAATGCAGAAGCAAATGAGCTGTTTTCATAAGCATAGTCATAGGTTCAGAAAACACTTTAACCTTGAAACTATACTTTTGCTTTGACCTCAAATACATGAGGCTTTAAAATACATGTACAGAGTAGAAAACTATGGGACTTTATAAAGTTTATAGACTGTAAAAGTTTTATTATAGGTCATATATAAAAATTATAGAGAATGTATACTTACAAATATTTACACTAAGGATCACTATAAAATATTTTAGATGTCAATAAAATAAGTCTGCAAACTCTTATTGGCTTAAAATATTCATGACTTAAATATTACATTTGCATAAATTCATAACTATAACAGACACAGATAGCCAGATAATTACAATGCATTCCTCCAATAGAATTTTTCAACTCTGTGACTTTTATAGCAAAGTTGGATTAAAAATAATAAAGAATAAGATTTTGTTTTTAAAGATAGGGTCTTAAATTCTTTATCCTCATGTGCCAGACAAATGAGTGATGGGCTTACCAGTGTGTCCCACCATCCAGATGAGAGTACTTGCAAGAGGTACAGGCCTTTTCTCCATTCTACCTTGGGTAGCTTATGGAAACCTGGCTTTGGAGGTCTCAGCTCAGAGTCATAGAGCTCTGAGAGCAAGACATGTACTCCAAATGCTTCTGTTTTCAATCAGGCTTGCTTTCCAACCAAGGAATTACCTCAGGTACAGAGACACATAGATGTCTGCTTGCAGCTCACCATGTGACTATGCAGAGCATGCTGGGTATTGAGGTCTGTATTAAAGCTCCTGGATTCAGCAGGTAAAAATAACAAGGTATTAAGCTAAATTCAAACCGCAGACAAGCAGTTTGTAATGCAAGTGTGTCCCGTGTGATATTTAGAATGCACTAATAGCAAAAATTATTCATGGCTTAAGAATTGTAACTGAACAAGGTATCCAACTTTTCCAACAACTCCACTCTTTGCTGGAAAGCTGGATGGAAAGCATGCAGATATGGTGTATCTGATGTGAATCATGCAACCCTGAAGATTCCAAGCATTGCATATGATCTTCTTTCTCCCATTTTTAGCTTTGTGTGAATAAATTTTATTTTATCTCTGCACATTGTTGTGTTAGTATTGTTCATCCATGATTCTTTCGTAAATATGGAAAATGATTTCTTTATACTTCCTACCATGTTTATATACTATAACCAAAAAATTACAGTATATGGAGAAGGGAGTATTCCTGACAAAGAACACACAGACCTACATTTCTCCTCTACCAGTTCTGTCTTTGAGCAAGAATATGTATCTCTTTAGAGCTTGGGTGGCTTGGCTTTCACAGCCTCCACAGTTTCAACATCTTAGATTTCCAGGGTCCTATGTAAACGAAAATGTATCACCTTTTTGATGGCTAAACTGAGGTCATGTTTACATATTTTAGAGTCAAATCTTACAGCTACATCAAAGTTCAAGAATGCTGAAGTACCACACATAAGGTGGTCTTCATATTTTTGAGACTCACTAACGCACAGACAAGCTGAAGCTATTGTCAGCTCAAGCCATCTTCCGACCTCAGACTTCATGTAGTGTTGCAAGTGACACAGCAATCCCGTATCGATGAGAATAATGGTATTTGTTTGTCTACTTAAAAAACATACCTGCAGACTAATGACGTACCTTAGATAATGTCACAAATTGTAGCTATATATAAAAATACAATTATTTTGTTGACTGCTTACATACAAATTTTAAAAATTTATTTGTATTTTACATGTGTGCACAAACATGTCTTTGCATGTTTAGAATGATTAGGAGCAAAGCATCCTGCCTTCTATTTAAGTTGTTGCTACTAACATAATAACAAATGCTTTTATTTAGTTAAGTGCTTTTATTTAGTTAAGTGCTACGTTCTATCCAAATTTAGATGCCAAGCACTCATCTTAATGCTTAAGTAACATGTATTGGGGGAAATCATTTGATTATCAATGTCATAAAACTGCCATAAAATTGTGTAATTTCAGAGTTGCCACAAGGCATGAGTAATAATTCTACAGGAGTTCCCATATAATGAAGGACCTCGGTTACATCTGAAGTTTAAATCCAAATTTGGAACATAATTACAAATTTATCTGAAATATTTTTGTTTAGTAAATCTGGTAATATCATTTGAACTGCCTAACAGGTGTTGTTTGACAACTTATTACTTGCTTTTTGGCTCTTGTTTCCTTAATTTTCTGAGGGGAATTTCATACATAAACATTTAATTTACATCACCTTTTGCCCCTCCCTTTCTCCTCTCTAGCTTCTCCCATACCCCAACTCCCTCTCAAATTAATGACAGATTCCTAAATTTTATTACCTGTGCATATGTATATGCATATAAGTGTAACAAGTATGCACATACACACACAGCCTACTGAGTACATAATCTACTGAGGCCATTCACATGTATGTACGTTTAGGGCTGACTATGACTGGATAACCTATCAGGGAGTTCCCTCTGGGGTAAAACTGATTCTGCCTCTCTCAATAGCCAACAATTACCTGTAGATCTTCACCAAAGGGTGGGACCTAGTGAAAGTCCCCTGATCCAAGATGCTATGTCAACTGTTGTTGCCATTATGTAGGTCTCATTTAGGCAGACATATTATTCCATGAGTACAACTTTCCTGCCATGTCCAGGAGACACAGGCTAGCAGCAGGCACCCTATCCCTCTGCCCCTTAGGATGTTTTTTCCCTCTCTTCCACAGATTTTCCCAAGCCTTAGGTACAGGAGTTACATTATAAAAGTGTCAAGTGTGGCTGAGCATGGCAGTTGTCTGTTTGGACTTAAGGCCTGCTAAATAAGAGGGAACATGTGTCCAACATTGTAAATCTAGTCAACTACCTGTGGCTGGAATTTTGGTAGACCCAGAAGACAACACACTAAACTAAACTTATCTCTACCCATATCTAAATAGTTGCCCTTTCTCACAGCCGCAGACAAGTACAGCTCTCACCCTTCATTGAAGAATTTTCTTTTGTCATTGATGGACGTTCATACAGAGGTCAACAGCTTGTCAAAATGCAGAGCTTACCTCTTCTCTAGAACAGTTGGCTTTTATTTTCATTATATAGCTGAGAAGTCAGAGAGATTGCAGCCCGTAGAGAGAGGGGTGAGGATGGGTGTGAGTGTGTATGTATGGGAGTGTGCTCATGTTCTGCTGAGTACAGGACAAGTGTGGAGATCAGATTCCAGGTGTCAGTTTTTTCCTCTTACCTTGCATGAGGCATTGTCTGTTGTCATTGTGTGTGCCAAGCTACCTGGCATAAAAATTTCTGTAGCCTCTCCCTCTCTACCTCCTGTTTCTCTCTAAGAGCATGATGGTTATAGCCCCGGCCTATTGCATCAGCTTTTTACACAGCTTCCTGTGGTTCAAACTTAGCTTCTTAGTCTTGTTTAGCTCCTGAACCTCATCATTTTCTGTACCATCAACATCCATTTTCTGTATCAAAATAAGTTCCGTACTATTAGAAGTATGAAAACATGCACTCTGTGATATCAACAACTTACATACCTGTGAGGAATTTAGGAGCAGCCCACTTAATAAAATATTCCTTTCTTTCACTTCCTTGGCTAAGTCCCGAATCCACATCAGGCTTTCCAACTTCTGAGTGAGCGATACCAATGTGAAATCAAAGCAATGCACCTGCAAACAAAACACAGAGTTGTTCTCTTTAGCCTTCCTCTTAAGAAAAGGAAAGGAAAGTTCAAGCCACAACTGCAAGAGTCTATTAATTTTGTTAATACATGTTAATAGTTTCCAACTCCTTTTAGACAATTGGAAATAAGTAAACAATTCAATAAGTAAATAATTCCTATGTTTTTAAATTAATTTATTTTATTTATTATAATTTATTCATGTTGCCTCCCAGCTGTAGCACCCTCCCTAGTCCCCTCCCAATCCCAATCTCCCTCCCTTCACTCCTCCCATGCCCCTCCTCCAGTCCAGTGATGGGGGGGGGGGTCTTCCTCCCCTTCTATCTGACCCTAGCCTATCTGGTCTCATAAGGACTGGCTGCATTATCTTCATCTGTGGCCTGGCAGAGCTGCTACTCCTCAGGCCAAGGTGATCAAAGAGCCAGCCACTGAGTTCATGTCAGAAACAGTCCCTGTTCCCATTACTAGAGAACCCACTTGGACACTGTGCTGCCATGGGCCACATCTGTTCTAGGTTATCTCTGTGCATGGTCCTTTGTTGGAGCATCTGTCTCAGAAAAGATGCCTGGGCCCACATTTTTTGGTTCTGTTGCTCCCCTTGTGGAACTCCTGTCCCCTCCAGGTGTTTCATCTTCCCCTTCTTTCATAAGATTTTCTGTACTCTGCCCAAAGTTTGGCTATGAGTCTCAGTTATCTGCTTTGATATCCTGCTCAGAAGAGTCTTTCAGAGGCCCTCTGTGGTAGACTTCTGGCCTGTTCCCTGTTTTCTCCCTCTTCTGCTGTATATCCCATTTGCCTTTTGGAATGAAGATTGACCATCTTATCTAGGGTCTTTCCGCTTGCTTAGTTTCTATAGCCAGAACATGGAATCAACCCAGATGTCCCTCAACTGCGGAATGGATACAGAAAATGTGGTACATTTACACAATGGAATACGACCCAGCAATTATAATCAAGGAAATCATGAAATCTGCAGGCAAATGGTAGGAAGATGGGAACTAGAAAAGATCATCCTGAGTGAGGTAACCCAGAAGCAGAAAGACACACGGTATATACTCACTTATAAATGGATATTAGATATATAATATAGGATAAACTCCTGTTTTAAATGAGGTAAATAAAAAACGACACTGACAGTTGAAAAAATAAAACTCTACCATCCTGTTGCAAATCAGATCAGATATATAAAAACATGAGGGGGAGATCCAAGATGGCTGCCACGAGAGGACACTGTGTCTGAGGAGTAGGACAGCAGAAACAACGCAGAGACCAGGAGACTGAACTCTTGGGACCTAAAATGCCAGCATTTGTGATTGCCAGGTGAGCAGAACTCCTATGGTTAGAAAATCAAGTGGGAAAATCCTAGGGACACCCAGTTATTCCCCAGAAAAATATCTGGGTGACCTGCAGCGCACAGCTCTGATCTGAGTGAGCAGCTGCACTGGGCAACAGCACCCACCATAATAGACTGGATCACACAGTCACTGGGGCAGACTGAGGGGGACCCAGGTACCGTTTTGACCAGACTGCACACTGCGGGGCGCATACTGCTCGGGTCCGCCAGCAACCACCTTGGTCCGTCTGTGTGTCCACAGGCCAGACAGAGAAGGCCTCGGACACCATTTCAGACAGGCCTACATACAGCAGGTGCACACTGCACAGCAACGCCTGCAACCAACCCAGACACACTGTGTGTGCCCCAAATATCATCTCAGACCGTGGTGCATAGCCCCTGGCCCTGAAGAGGGCGCCAAGTCTCAAGTCCAGGGGAGAGCCCTTAGCAGCAAGCCCAGGGCTGAGCGCAGAGCCACCAGCTGACATCTCAAACCGGGACACTCAGCATCTAGCACCAGACTGAGGAGCTAAGTCTTCAGACCAGAGAGGTGACCGGCCTGCAGTGCTCATAGCTTCTAGCACAGAGCACAAAGCCAGGCACACAGAGCCCACACCAGAGTTCAACTGAGACAACAACACACACTAAGAAACCACTGGAACTCCAGGATCTTCTTGAAGAATACTCCTGACACAAGAGATTGAAAGTTCCAGACTGAAGTTCAGCCTTAAAGCACAAACAGATCCTTGATTATATATAAACGAATGCCCAGAAATTGGCAAAAGAACTCACCCAACAAAAATCAGGACACCATGGCCCCACAAGAAACACCCATAAGCAGTGGAGATTTTAATTCAGCGGAGACACAGGAAAATTATGTTAAAGTTTGATTATGCAGATACTGGAGGAACAAAAAGAGAGACAAAAGGAGGAAATGAACAAGGCCCTCAAAGAAATGGAGAAGAATTTAACTGCCCACATAGAGGAACAATCAAAGATAATCAGAGAAGGAACAACCAAAATAGGAGACACAGTCAATCAGTTGAAGGAAACGGTACAAAGCATGAAAACAGAATTATAATCTATAAAGAAGACAAAAAGGGAGAAGAACCTGGAACTGGAGAACTTAGAGAAAAGATCAGGAACCACAAAGGTAAGCATCACCAAGAGAATACAAGAGATGGAAGAGAGAATCTTGGGAGCTGAGGATACGCTGGCTGAAATGGATTCCTCAATCAAGGAAAAACTAAAATTGGAAAAGTCCCAAGCACAAAACATCCAAGAAATT
>JAQQSO010007592.1:0-10511 GCA_028658305.1 Pachyuromys duprasi | reverse complement strand
CATTGTCCAGTAAAATTTAAAAAGTCTTAAAAAAAAGAAATATGAAGTACTCTTCATCGTGACAATGTTTTCTCAAAGACAGCTGACTTTTACCAGGCTGGCCTCAAACTCACAGACAGCCACCTGCCTCTGCCTCCCCAGTGCTGGCCAGACACCAAAACCCATACCGATTCTTGTTCTTTGGTTGGACACTGTTCTGAGGCCAGGAACCCAGGCATCTGACTTTTTCTTCTATGATATAAACCAATCAGAGCCTCATCTTGAGAAAATTCTGACAAAATTCTAAAATTTTGCCATCATAATGGATGAAAAGACTTCATTTTCTTATATTTTTGGTTGTGAGCCTAGCCTTTAATGGCTGAGCCATCTCTCCAGCCCAAGACTTCATTTTCTAATGCTTTCATTTCCACCATTCATAGTGAAGCTAAGCATTGCTTAATATATTTATATTTATCTCTTTCACCTCCTCTGATTTTCCTTTTAACTACCCTATTATTTTTCCTCATTAAATAAATTTTTCTAGTTGCCTAGCAGGCGTTCTGTATAATATCCGAACTGTTATCATTAGGTTGTCATAACTGTTAGAAATATTTCCCCAAATCTTGCACACAGCTTTCCATTTTGTTTAAGAATATGTTTTGTTATAACAGATGCTTTTAGTATGCTTTTATTTTTATCACCTAAAAGAGTACTAATAAAAGAACAAATATTTTTTGGTCTTTTTGTAAAGCTAGACAACTCAGATAGTATGGAAAAGAGTCACATTCCCCAATCTAAGTGACAGGACATATAAGGCCAGCTGATAGCTAGCTTCTGGCACCATCTTGTAAATCAAAATTGAATTAGATTCTTTTGTGTTGTCTGAACAAAGCTCTTATTAATCAAAGGAGTGATAGACAATTGGGCTGTGCACAGCAGACTGGAAGACTCTAAAGAAGAGCAAAATGTCTTCCAAATTTCCTGTCAGAGATATAGGACTGTGAGGTTCGGAGAGATACAGAACGAGCCACCCAGATGTGCAAGGTCTGCTGTGCTCATGAGTTACAAAGGTCAAGAGACAGAGCCTACTTTGGAAAAAGTGAGCTGAAAGAGCCAGGAATGATTGTGCATGCCTACAATCCAGAGAAGCCCTCAGGAGGCTAGGGCAAGAGAAGCGACAGTTCAAACCAATCTGGGATATACAGAGTCTCAGGTCAGCCTGGAGGACACAGAGAGACTCTGTCTCAAAGAATAAAAACAAACATGTGTGATGGAAGAGAATGGAGCTAGTCTACCTTTCTAAGACCCAGCATCAGAAGGGAGTGGAAGTTTGGAGAGGCGGGTTATTTTCTGCCACTTCCACAGTGGTCACTCGGTACGCAAAGTCTTCTTGGAGTCTCCTAAGAAGACCACACAGCCCCAACCATCTGGACAGTGCCCATACAGAGCAGAGAATGGGCCAAGGGCCACCTCTTGTGACTTAAAATATGGAATGTTTCTTTGGCTGCTCATATATCACTTGACAGATTTTTTTTTTTGAGACAGAGTTTCTCTGTGTATCAGAGCCCTGGCTGTTCTGGACTCACTCTGTAGACCAGGCTGGATACAAACTTACAGAGATCCACCTGCCTCTGCCTCCTGAGTGCTGGGATTAAAGACCAGTACTACTACATCCCGCTTCCACTTTCCAGAATTTTAAGATCAAACCTTTTTGTTTGTTTCATTTTGTTTTGAAACAGTTTCACTATGAAACCCAGACTTTCCTCAAGCTTGAGATCCTCCTGCCTCAGCCTCCCAAGTGCTAGGGTTAAAAGTTTGCTTTTGCACCCATTTGACATGGGAGGTTTTGATAGAACATTGGACACAATATCACCCATGCCACCTCGTATCTGGTACATCAACAACCTCCCTAACCCATTATCAATGTCTTACTTCAACATCCGTGTTCTCTAAGGAGAAAATTACACAGGATATTCTTTGAAATTAAAAAAAAAAGGCAACTGAAATCATAGCCCTTCTTTACTTAAAAAATAAAGTGTGTGTGATGGCTTTTCTTGGTTGCCAACTTGACTACACCTGGAACTAAATAAAACCAAAAAATGGAGGCCACAGCTGCGAAGCATTTTGGCTTAATTTGAAGTGGCAAGATCTACCTATAATCCAGATTTTAGAGGTAGGACACACCTTTCTTTAAGTCAGATCTTTTAAGCTAGTGAAACCCACCTTTAATCTGGGGTACATTTTCTGCTGAGACCCTGTATAACGGTGGTTCTCAACCTTCCTAACACTGTGACCCTTTAATACAGTGCCTTATCTTGTGGGGACCCCCATTCATCAATTATTTTGTTGCTACTTCAAAACTATAATTTTGCTACTATTTTTAATCATAATGTGAATATATGACACACAGGATATCTGATACACTACCTCTTAAAACGTTGAGAACTGCTGCAAAAGAAGGACACACAAGAAGAAAGTTCTGTTCTTTGACTGCTTGCTGTCTTCTGGTTAGCAAGCCCATCTCTTCACCTGCATTAGAGCCCACATCTTCAGGATTCTGGCATATACTGAAAACCAGTCGAAACATGCAACCTTGTGGACTGAATAACTACTGGATTCTTGGATCTTCTATGTGTAGGCAGCCACTGTTGGATTAGCTGGACCACAGCCTGTGCTTAATTCTAATAAATCTCATTTCTCTCTCTCTATAGAGTTCATTCTATATGTTTTGTTACTCTAGAGAACCCTGATCAATACAGTGCATGTGTGTGTGTGTATGTGTGTGTGTGTGTATGTGTGTGTGTGTGTGTGTGTGTGTGTCAGAGGATACCTCAGGTTTCATTCCTCAGGTGCTACACACCTTTCTTTAGAGACAGAATATTTTACTGTTCTGGAACGTATCAAGTAGACTGTTGGCAAACTAGAGATGTTCCTGTTTCTTTTTTTCGATTTCTTTATTTTATGTGCACGGATGCCCTGCCTGTGTGTTTGTATGTATACCACATGTATGCTTGGTACCTACAGAGTTCGGAAGAGGCAGCCAGATTCCCTGGAGTTACAGATGGTTGTGCTCCTGGGACTTGAACCCCGGGTCCTCTGAAAAGTCAGTCAATGCTCTTAACAGCTGAGCTAGTCTCCAGCCCCAGCTGTTTTTTTTTTTTTTCTTATTCTTCCTTTTATTTTTACATGGTGTATTAAATTAGTTTCTGTTGCTGTGATAAAATTTCTTGACACAATAAACTTAGTGGAGAAAGGGTTCATTTAGCTCACAGTCCGGAATGTAGCTATCATAGCGCGGGGGTCACGGCAGCGGTGGCGCCAGGCTGCCTGCCAGCGCTCACCCGGAATCAGAAACAGAGAGAAACCCTGCCCCGGCCGTGTGTGTGTGTGTGTGTGTGTGACTCTAATGTGGGATTTCAAGAGCATGCTTGACTAAGCGAGAGACAAATTAAAAATTCTTGGATTTTGTAGCCCTTGAGAAATCATAGAGAGGTTCTTGTTGTCTTGTGGGCACAGCCCTGAAGCATGGCCCAAACTAGATTTGGCAAGTTTTTCCTTTAAAGGGCCATATAGTAAATATTTTAGGCACAGTAGGCTAAGTCTCCATCACAACTGTTCAGCCCTGCATTAGCAGGTATAAGCAGCCATAGCACAGACATAGACAAATAATGGGTGTGGCTCTGCTATGAATAAAAAATTTATATGATCTGTTAAAATGAGAGTTTTAATAACTTTCATGTCACAAAATATTTTTCTTCCTTGAATTATCTTCCAGTCATTTAAAAGCACAATGACCAGTTTTTGTTGTTGTTGTTGTTTTGTTTTTGGCTTTTTGAGACAGGGTTTCTCTGTGTATAGCCTTGGCTGTCCTGGACTCGCTTTGTAGACCAGGCTGGCCTCACACTCTCAGAGATTTATCTGTCTCTGCCCCCTGAGTGCTGGCATGACCAATTTTACCTTACAGGTCAATGGTCTTGTTTTACCTGTTGTAGCTTGCTGACCCTAGCCCAAGTGGCTTCCCAGAGTTGGGCCTGAGGCCCACATTAGGATCTGCTCATTAGGTACCTTGTGTTGTTTTCCTCCATCCCTAGCTTACTCACTTACATCCCTTCCAAGTAAACTACTTGTCTCCAAAGCCCTTCCAGATTCTCACTCTGTTCTTAGCCCTCTTGCCAGACTGGTAAACCAGGTTTTCTCTTTCCCCTTCTGCCAAAGGGAGCAGAGTACAGACATTTAGAGCAGGGAAGCCCCAACAATCACACACAGCATTGGACACAGCACCTGGCTCTCCACACTCAGCCCCCAGCTCCGTACTTCCGACTCACCCCATCTAGCCAGTTTCCTAGCTCTTGACCCTGACCCCATTTCCATGAAGATGCTCCCATGAAGGGGAGCCCTCCTGCATGGCAGCCCTCCTTTGTGCTACTGAATGAGGGGAAAGGGTGCACCAGTTACTTCCTCTGTTATGATAAAATGCCATGACCAAATGATATCTGTGGAAGTAAGAGTTTATTTTTGGTTTATGGTTCCAGAAGGGTAAGAGTCCATTATGGTGGGGAGACTCATAAGCAAGTAGAAGGCAGAATCAGGGAGCCAAGAGAGTGCATCTTCTACTGTGTGTATGAAACAGAGATAGCAAACTGGAAGCAGGATGAGGCTATGCAGTCTCACAGTCTGCCCTCAGTGACACACTTCCCCGGGTACTTCCTAAAGGTTCCATAACATCTCCAAGCAAGGCCACCAACTAGAGACCATGTGTTCAGATACTGGAGGACATTTTTCATCCTAACCACCTCAGGGAAGAGATGGAGACACACTCACTGAGCACATGTCTAGTGACTACAGGCCTTGCGCTGTGTACTTACAGATCTTCTCCTTCAGTTCTACGATGATTAGTAAACGGGAGTCAGCATTATCTAGTTTGTGGGGGTGGGGGAAGGGTGTTTATATAACTGCAGTACTATCCATTCTTTAAAAAAGAACATTTATTTATTTTTATGTACATTGGTGTTCTGCCTGCATGTATGTCTGTGTGAGGGTGTCAGATCCCCAGGATCTAGAATTACAGACAGTTTTGAGCTGCCACATGGGTACTGGGAATGGAGCCCGGTGCTTTGGAAGAGCAGCCGGTGCTCTTAACTGCTGAACCGTGTCTCCAGCCCCTGGTACTGTCCGTTCTTATCCACTGGGCTGTGATGATCCTGAAGGAGACAAAGCAGAGGCTAAGCTGGACTTAAAGCTTGGAGAACCCACTTGGAGAGAAGCAATGCACAATGAGAGTTAAAGAATGAACAGAAATTAGGTTTAAGAAAGTAGTAAGAGAGCCAAGAGAGGGGGCGCACACCCATGATCCCAGCATGCAGGGAGGCAGAGGCAGGAGGATCTCCGTGAGTTCAAGGCCAGCTCAGCCTACCACTTCCAGGACAGCTAAGGCTACACAGAGAAACCCTGTCAAGCAGAAAGAGGAGGCAAGACTACAGTGTGACCTTGGGTTCAAAGCCAGCCGGGGAATGTCCCGAATGTGTCTGGTCTGGCTGAAGCTTAGAGTGGTAGAGAAACAAGCCTGGTAGGGGTGACAGGTGAGAGGTGAAGGTGCAGGACAGTGTGTGGACAGCTCCAGAAATTGCTCCAGATACCCAGACTTTGTCCTAAGACATCAGAGATACCTGAAGGGCTCTGTAGGCTTTATCTCTTTATGTTTCAGTCCGAGGGTATCTCTTTGCTTAGAATGGGAAGAAAAGGGTGGGGCTTGATGGAAGAATAACAAAGAACAGGGGAGTATGATGGTCTAGACCGGGGATGAGATGAGACTCGGCACAGGTGGAAGGTGAGAGAATAATAGGAATCGTAGAAATCGGTGGGATACAGTGACCAACTGACTAATTGGAAGGGTAAGGGAGAGTTTTCTAGGTGTCTGCCTGGAGTGACTGGGGGCTGACAGTGGCTTTCTTACAGAGGAGACAAGGAAAAAGATGCAGTAGTAACACAGGTGCTAACAAATCAAAGCCTGCACTCAATCATTCGTCCAACAGAGTCTCATTTGAGTGTGTACTACATGCCACACACTGCTGCGGTGAAGGCAACATTTGGAAATGATTCTGAATCCGGGGCCGTATGGAGAACCGTGGTTGATGAGCACCACATGTCCTTGTTGAATAAATAGAATTTTACTTTAACTGAAAGAAGAGCATTGTGGCCAAGCACCATTGCAGAGGCCCGCTTCCCATGCAGATGACGGGAAAAGTCTGCCTCCTAGACAGCTGCGATGGTCTCCACAGAGACCTGTGTGTTAAGGGCTTGGTCTCCAGCTTCTTGTGGTATCAGGAGATGAGGGAGCCTTTAAGAGGCCGAGCCTTGTTGAGGGGAGTGAGGTCACTTACAGAACGGGATGTGGGAACCCTTCTCCTTCCCACCTGTCATGAGGCGGGCAGCTTCGATCCACTGCACATTCCCACCGTGGGGCCAGGCCGTCCTGGAATCAATGCTCTGAAACTGTGAGCTCAAACGAACCTTTCCCCGTGAGTTGGTTATCTCAGGTATTTCTGTCACAGTAACAGGATGCTAATGGGACTCACAGCAAACGTACGAGGGTGATGCAAATAGTGAGTGTGCTGACAACCTGCGATTTCATCCAGGCTTCCACCTCTGGGGGTTACTTTCTGGCTGTGGTGAACCCCAAACATTCAGTTCCTGAGTGTGTGGACACCGCATCCTGTAGACAAAGCAAGGGATAATGGTCACATTTTCCAACCTTCTGGGCTTTGGAAAAGGTGGTGGCAGACAAGAAATGATCAAGCAATTACCAAAGGCTGGAGACTCTTGAGTGCCATCCGGGATGTTCTGGTGTAGCTCTCTTTTCTGATGTCAGCTACCCACCAGCACCCTTCCACCACCAGGGCCTTGCAGCCCGGCCTCTCATCGGGATTTCAAATGTTCAATGACAATATTTCCAATCCTCAGTTCGTCAGTTCCACACAGAGGTCTCCAGCCCTGGAGGGATCCGGGCTGGCCACCCTGACATGGCATGGCAGTCTTGTGACCTGGCACAGCTCCTGCAGGGTCCCTCCAGCCTCACCAAACAGCTCTAGGAACTCTCCTTCTGCAAACAGAGGCAGTTGGACGTGGGCTTTGGTGGCAATATTCAGGCACTTCAGGACTTGCACCCTGTGTAGCTCACCGTGAATCTCGGCAGACACCACGCTCTTCTTCAGAGCCGGGAAGCACTCACTGGCTGTGAAAGGTGCAAAAGGCTCCAGGCGGGGTGGGGGTGGGGGTAGGGGGTGTAGGCCCTGGAGGACTGGAAGAAGAGCTGCCCACATGGCATGGCCGCAGCAACACCAGAGATAGCATAAAAACAGCGACCTCTCCTAAGTACCAGGCCCAGATAGGTGTATGGGAAGAGAAAACACCTCTCCTTCTTTCCTTAGGCAATCTCCGTGGCGACCAATGTTTTCACTTCTTCAGTCCCGAGGATGGTTAAGAGCTGCCCACACTTCAAAGGCTTTGGGTAAGCTTTGTTCTCCGACGGGACCACCGCACTCATTATTTTAACTCTCAGCAGGAATTTGTCTTTTTCCACACTGTGTATCTGTCTCATTGTTGTCACCTCGAAGGGTTTCCGATCTAAGCACGTAATCTCAGTGATACTCATGTCCAAATCAGAGGGGATGCTGACCTGGGGAAGTCAAAAGGGAAACAGCAGCATGAGGCTTTTGAGAAAGGAGTGAGTTTGGAAGGAAGCACAGCTAAACGGACTCATGTATTTGTTCACGTGTCTACACTTTATAACTTTTCCCTATTGGCTGTAACATTTCGCCCAATAGCCTTGAATGAGATGTTCAAGTAAATCAGGTGGCAAGATGGCTCAAGTCTTCCTTTGCTGTGTGATCTGTCAATGTGTCTGGTACTGGAGGGTAAGCGGGATGGTGAAATCTTTCTGAAGGACATGAGGGGCCCTTCTAGAGAGAATGAACACAGTTGTGTGTGCTGCAGCTCACTGTGTGGCTCCTACCCGTGAAATCCTCACCAGGACCCTGCACAGCAGCAGAAGCTCTTGCTGTCCTTGTCTGTGGTTAAGACTTGGAGATCTGCTAGCTCTCGGAAGAACCAAGTGACTTCCAACATAGGTCATTCAAGAAGATTTTAATGCAGGATTGAAAAAAAAAAAGAATCTCTGGACAGAGTCTGGGAGATGTCCCCCAGAGAACAGTTACCTTCCTTTGTGCAAATCAGCAGATCCCAGGGCGGCCTGGTTAGAGCATTGGACGGCAATGCAGTTGGGAATTCCTCATCTTCTCTCACTTTCCTAAGCTCTCTGAGAACTTCCACCTCTTGGTTAACTCCCATGTGAAGCAAGGAAGTGGGTTGTTATAATCCTCATGGGTCAGCCAGGGTCTTTGGGGCTGGATGCAGCTAGAACAAGGTGTTGGTCCCTAGAGTGGGATGGGCTCTTGGATTTGCTGGGAGCCAGATGGGAAGGTGCAGGCATATGTATTTTTACATCACTGTATTTCAGAAGGACGAAGTGGGAACCTATCAGAATGTGGCTGTGGCCTTGAACTCAGCATCCTCCTGCCTCAGCTGCCCGAGTGCTGGGAATGACAGGCTTGCAAGAGATCTCTTTTGCTTACATTATTTAAAAGACATTGATTTTATCTTTAGTCGTGTGTGTGAGTTCTTGGCTGCATGTATGAATGTGCCCACGTGTAGAGGCCAGAAGAGGGCATCTGGGGTTACAGACAATTGCGCACCACCACATGGATGCTTGGAACCGAGCCCAGGCCCTCTCTCTGCAGGAGCAACAAGTGCTCTTAACCACTGAGCCATCTCTTCGGTCCCTTCATTTAAATTATCTTTAAAAAATGGAAAGAACCGTGCATCTTGCTCATGTGGTCGGACTAGGGGGAATCTCCATGTATTCTTTTAAATGTCAGAAATTCTCAGTGGAGAGTGACTTTGAGCAGCTGATGCAGAGACAGAACATTCACACAGCACAGGAGGAGCAAGCAGCTGCTTCTCACTTCTCAGCCCTCCCCTCTGAGGTTTCTCTTAAGAATTAAAGTGTGAAAATGAACAGAAGGTTTCACCATGAGTGTCCTTTATATCACCTCCTAGCTATCTTGCTGGCCTGCCAATATCTTTTGAGGGTGAAATAAGTTTATTGCTGTTATTCTGAGTAAACATGTTTTCAATTTCTCAGTTAATTTCTAATATAGTCACTTTGACTGGGTTAAAATTTATTCATTTATGTTTTATTCATGTTTGTGTGCATGTGTGCATATGTGAATACACACGCACACACATGTGCGTCATATGTGTGCATGGGTCCACAGAAGCCAGGCCTTGGATTCCTTGGATCTGAAGTTACAGGCAGTTGTAAGCGTCTTGAAGTGAGTGCTGGGTACCAAACTCAGCTTCTCTGGAAGCACGTCAAGTGCTCTGGGTCATGGACTCATCTCTCTAGTCCTCACTATTTACTAAGTCTAACTCATACAAACTGATGCTTGCATGACCCTTAGCCACAGTCACAACCCATGTCACAGTATTTTATTGTCATCCTTTCAGAGCCTGGCTTCCTTGACCCAGCAAAGAAGGTAACACTGGCCTCACCATGGTGCAGAAAATGCTAACCAAAGAAAACAAAAACAAAAACAAAAACAAAAAAACAGTTCTAAAGTCTAAATTTGTTTTTCAGAGATTTCTATTGGTCTGGCCAGATCTTCTCTGATGATTAATACCAAGTTAGGTCACTTTTTAAAGCTGAGATAAGAGCCATGTCCTAATCTTTGTCAAATGTGGTCCTTCTGGGACTAACTCCACAGTTAGATGTGATAGGCCATGGCCTGGTCCCTGTGTCCATTGTCACCTAGTTATCCTAGCAGGCAATGCTGATTAGCCTACAGGATTTATGGGCTGACTAAAGTGTAAGGTATATTTTCCCTGTCAGTAACATCAACCACATTTTTAAAAATTAAACAATTTTAAAGACTTATTTATTTTACTTTATATGTATGGTTCCTTTGCTTACATGCATATCTGTGCATCACATATGTACCTGGTGCCTACAGAGGTGTGTTGGATCCCTGTAACCAAGGTTGTTGATGGTTGTGAGATGCCATATGAGTGCTGGGAATCAAACCCAGATCTTCGGGAGAGCAATGAGTGCTTTTAAATGATGATCCATGTCTCCAGATGCACAGAATATTTTTTGAGGTAAAATCTTACTGTATTCCAGGCCATCCCCCAAAATCTGGGGCTCAAGTGACACTGTTGTCTGAGAGTCCTGTCAGGTAGGCTGACAGGCATATGCCACGGCACTGGGTAGAGTCATACTTTTAAGAGCATTTTAATTTCTTTGTCTCTTTGAAATGCACTCCACTTTATTTTTGTTTTAAAAATTTAAACACAAATTTATGTGTATGGGTGTTTTACCTTCATGTGTAGCTGTGCACCATGTGTGTGCAGTTCCCACAGATGCCAGCAGGTGGCATCAAATCTCTTGGAACTGGAGTTATGGACCGTTGTGAGCTGCC
>JAQQSO010007591.1:0-10511 GCA_028658305.1 Pachyuromys duprasi | reverse complement strand
AATTTGGAAGCAAGAGGACCCGAGAAGGGCGGGGTCAGGGGTCTTCCGACCTGGGACTCACACTGAGAGAATTCCCACCCAGATGCCATGCCTGCTCTCCCTGTGATCCGACCTATCCTGGCCCCCTCTCTGAGCCTCAGTTTCCCCCTCTGTGAAATGGAGATGCTCATCCTGAGGGGCTGCCAGGGCTGAGTGAGATAATAACTCACTGGCCACACGCCCAGACCCCACATGTGTTCCCACAGTTGCACTGACAAGTACCGCCGCAGGAGAGTGAGGCTCAGAGAAGGCTGGGGTCCTCCCGGGGCCACACAGCAGCCTGCATCCCGTTCCTGTGCCCTCCGTGCAGCTGCCTCCACACAGGTTCACAGGCTCATTGCATGAGGTTCAGGCCATCCATGAGGAGATCATGAGTTCCCCCTGGGAACCATGCTTCTACCAGCCAGGCCCCCTGGGCAACTGCTTTGCGATTCCTATCACCAAAGGCTCCTCTGGACTGTTTCTAAGCCTCATGGTGCAGTGTGTGGTCACCCCAAGGTGCCACCTGTTAAATCCCTAGCCGATGCGTTTCCCTGAGAGTCACCCACGTTCTTTTTTCTGTCAATCTTAACTTCTGAGTTTCAGCAACGGCCAACAGAATGAACCTTGCTCATTTATTCTAATTAATGAAGATAGGGGTCTTCCCCATTTGGAAGTGCTACTTTGAATAAAGGTGTTCTATGTTGTAGTCCCAGTTATTCAGGAGGCTGCGGGAGCACCTTAAGTTCAAAGAAAATGAAAGAGAGAAGAAAGAAAGAAAGAAAGAAAGAAAGAAAGAAAGAAAGAAAGAAAGAAAGAAAGAAAGAAAGAAAGAAAGAAAGAAAGAAGAAAGAAGAAAGTGGGGTCTGTAGAGATGGTTTAGGGTACAGAGATCCAGCTACTCTCACAGAGAACTCAGTTTGGTTCCCAGCCTCCATGTTAGATGCGCGCGCGCGCACACACACACACACACACCGTTACTATACTCTAAGGGGATCTAATCCCTCTGGCCTCTATGTGCTCCTGCACTCAAGTGCACATGCCCAGATACATATAGATATGTGTATGTACAATTAAAAGTGATAAAAATCGTTTTTAAAAAATAAGAGACAAGGGTTGTAGCTCAGCGGTGGGGCCGTTGCCTGGTGTGTGTTAGGCCCAGACTTCAATCCCCAGTACCAAAAAACAGACCATCATTCTCATCCACTGCTGCTGCTGCTGTGTGTGTGTGCCCGTGGGTGCATGTGTGTGCATACATACATGTGTGCATGTGGAGACAGAGTGTGCATGTGTGTGTACATATGGGTATGTGCATGTGTGTGTCTCCTTCTGTGTGTGCATGCACACAGAAGCATGCCCTGGACATCAGACTTGGGGCCTTTCTCTTCCTAAGTGTCCCTACCACTGCGCTTCACCCACGCCCACATCCATTTATAGAAACTAGATAAACTCTACCCCCACTTTAAAAGAGGTGGACAAGATTTCCAGTCGCCTGTCCTAGCCCGGCCCCTCCACCCTTGACAGGCAAGCTCCTTCATGATGAAGTCCCAGCTTAGGTCCAGTCCACCCTCGGAACCGCTCCTGGGGTGCATGGCTCTCCCTGCCTGATTTGGGGTCACGGATAGCCCCTCTTTCTCCTTGTTTTTGGAAAGCAATCTAGAAATGGCTCAAATAGGACTCTCCGTGGCCCTCACCCCACTCTGTGCCACAGTGTGTGGGTGGGCACACTAGGCAGACTGGCAGAGGGGAAGGAGGGAGCCCAGCAGGAGTCCGGGAGCACGGAGAGCAGCCTCAGGCGGGATGGACGCCAGCTGTCCCCGTCTGTGTGGAGCCAGCAGTGAGCACATCTCTGAGCACCTCCTGACACCCCGGTTCCGTGGGACGCAGCGGAGGACGGTGGCTTCAGCAGCCGTCTAGGGTCCTCGTGGGGAGAGTGCTGGGTCACCTCCACCCCATGTGCCGCCTGTGGGGCTCCAGGGCCACTCAGCTCCACGGCGGAGTCTGAAAGTCGCTCTCAGCCTATCCTGAGCCCACGTGTGACCTCAGCAGAACCTTTGGGCCTCAGTTTCCCTGCCTCTGAACCCCAACCCTAAAGACCTTCCCATTTCCGACTCAAACTGTGCCCACATCCTGCCCACTGATGGGGGTCTCTCCAGGCAGGAGTCATGGGTAGGGAGGTAAACCAGGGTGTGTCATCATGACTGCATCTTTCTGGAACATTCCCACAGTTCAGTTCTTCCTTGAGTTTCTTCTGGAGGAATCGCACCCTTGCTCACATCTCCTGGGAATTATTTTTTACCTCGGCAGGCTTGATGTGGTGGCCTGTGCGGGTGTTCCCTTTTAATTTGGGGTCTGGAGCCAGCTGAGGACTGGACTGGTAATTATGTGTGCAGAGCCGTTTATGGAAACGGCCTGTGAAGAAAGTCACTGGGGAGACTCAGCTGAAAATACCCCAGGAGTGAGCCTGGGCCTCACCACAGCGCCCCGGCTCCTGGTGGGAGAAATTCCTTCAGGTGCAGGATGCGCAGGCCACCAACCCGAGGGCCCCACCCTCCCCTGAGGTCCTGCAGGAGACCAGGGTGGGCCCGGCAGGCTTTGCTGCCAGCAGTACAGGGCAGCCAGGCCCAGCCCCTCCTCCTCAGGGCCTGGGGAGCCTGTCTCCAGCCTCAAGGCCCCATCAGGAAAGGAAGCAAATCTCACAGCAAGTGCAGACATCACAGTATCTAATGGGGACTCTGTGACGTGGTGCACAGATCAGCAGCAACACCCCAACCCTGAGAGCTGTGAGTGATGGACACTGAGCCAGTGTCCTGGGAAGGGCCCAAGCACACCCTCTGTCCCTGGAACACAGCGGCTTGATGAACAGACTGCTGCAGGCCATCCACCCACTGGACATCTTCAGCCACTGCCCTAAAGAGCTCTCTGTCTAGAGGGGCAGAGCGGAAGGCACAGGAGACTATGTGGGGTTGACAGACAGCTTAGGGGGCGGGGTGAGACATGGTCCCTGAGGGTCTGTGACATTTTGATGGGAGACAGGATGCTTCAGATGAGTCAGAAGACCATTCTCCTACTGGCCACTCTGTGCCAAGGAGGAGGGCGATTTTTGGTCAGAAGCAGGCCAGATTTAGGTTGTCTCCATGGATCTAACTTTGTCGGGGGGGGGGAGGGGAATGCCAACATTTTGTGAGTGTCTTGCTGATCAGTGCAGGGTTTGGCATATGGAGGTCTAGCCTGGATGGGCATAGCACTCTAGATGTAGACCAGCAGGATGTGGATGCTGCTGTGGCCCAGGGAAGCCACCTCCTGCCCACAGCAGGCCATTTCTGAAAGCATGGCATCTGGAGCTGGTTTTATCAGGGGCTGGGGAAGGAGGCCAAGGGTTCTGGGATTGTTTTCTCAAAGCCTCAGGCAGCTCAGATGGTAAACTCAGCTTCCCCGTTTACAGTTCTGCTTGAGGGCAGAATGTCTGTGCCTGCCGACCCCTCTCCACCCCCATGTCTCAGCCTGTGGAGCTGCCTGTCCAGAGGCCTTGCTGGAAACTCCGCTTTCTTCTTTTGTGTGTGCGTGTTTATGTGCTTGTATGTTTGTGTTTGTGTGTGTGTGTGATGTGTATGCCTGATGTTGACCCTGGGTATCTTCTTTGATCGCTATCACCTTGTGTATTAACAGGGTCTCTCCCTGGACCTAGAGCTTGCTAATTCCAGCTAGTCTAGCTAGCCACCTGGCTCTGAGCATCCTTTCTCTGCCTCACAAGTGCTGGGATTGCAGGAAGCCTGCCTGGCTTTCCGTGTGGGTTGTGGGGATCTGCACTCCAGTCTTCATGTTTGTGGCATAAGTGATTTCACACCAAGCCTTTCCTCAGACCCCATTGCTGGAAACTTCAGACACACCCACCTCCCCAAACAGGCAGCAGGCTTGCCTCTGAGTGCAACAGACTGTTAGAGAAGCAGCAACAATTGAGCTGAATAAAAGTCTTTCTAGGTCACAGAGTGTCTGAGTTATTTGAGGTAAGGAACAGAGTGTCCTGTGAAGAGTCTGGCCTTTCCTGTTGTTCTGTGGTCTCTTGTGTACCTCAGCCCCTGGATTCCAGCCATGCCAGTTTCTTTAGGGTTCACACACACAGGCCCTGTGTTTTTCAGGGTTTCTTAGGTCAGCTCTTCCTTCATCTCTCTGAATACTAGTGATTTTTTTTTTTTTTAATTGGAGCTGAAGAGGTGACTGAGCAGTTAAAGCTTGCGCTTCTCTTATAGACGACCTGAGTTCTATTCCCAGTACTCAGGAGTTGTGGATCACAACTCTCTGTCTCCAGAGGATCTGACGCCCTCTTGTGGCATCCAGAGTACTTGCACTCACATGCACATACTCCCACCCAGACAAGTACACTTAATTAAAAGATCTTTTTTAAAAAAGTTAAAAATCTTTTTATGTGTGTGTGAGTGCAAGTAAACACCTTCCACAGCGCACATGTAGAGGTCAGAGGGCAGCTCGGTAGTCAGTTCTCTCCTTTCACTGTGGGTTCTTCAATCCAACTGTGATTCACTAGATTCATGGAGAAAGCCAGGCATCTCACTGGTCTAGTTCTTTTTCTACAGTCTCAGCTCACTAGGTTTTAAAATAGCACGTGGGTTGCTAGGGTGATCTATAGACATTAGTTTTCAGCAGGAGCAATTTTATCTCCCTGACGATCTTGGGCAATATCTAGTCATTGTCAGTCACTGCAGCTAGGGAAGGGGTCCATGTGAGCATCTGACAGGAAGCCATGGATGCCGCTCAGAAGCATACAGTATGAAGAGTGTGGCTTACAGCAAAGCATGCCCACCCCAACGTCAGCAGTGCCGAGCATAAAGGCCTATGAAATGTCCAGTGTTACTGCTCTGTTCTGTGTGTTAACACATGCAGGGTTTTGGTCTATGTATGTGCACACGCAGGTGTGTTTAGAGATCTGGGGACAACCTGACTTTGTTGTGTTGTTTTTTGTTTGTTTGGTTGGTTGGTTTTTTTTGTTGTTTTTGTTTTTGTTTTTTGTTTTTGTTTTTTTTAAGACAGAGCCTCTCCCTAGCCTGGAATTCACTGATGAGGCTGGGCTGGTTGGCCAGGTGGACCGGGGGGATCTGCCGTCTCTCCTTCTCCAGAGCTGAGGTTAGACACCTGTCTCATTGCCTGGCTTACTGTCTTTTCGTTTTTGTCCCTCTAGCCACTATGAAGCTCTTTCAAAGCTGGTTTCTGAGTACTCAAAAAAAAAGTGTTTTCATTTTATGTGTCTGAGTATTTGCCTGCATGTATGTCTGTCCACCTTGTGTACACAGTGCATTGGATTCTCTAAACTTGAAGTTACAGTTGTTAGCTGCCATGTGGGTTCTGGGAACCGAACGCAGGTCCTCTGCAAAAGCAACAAGTGCTCTAACCACTGAGCCATCTCTCCAGCCCCTTTTATTTTGTCCTTGAGCTCCTTCCCTAAGAATGTATAGTCAAATTGTTCTGCTTTAAAAAAATAACAAAAAACTGTTTTTCTCATTGAGGCTAAGCCACCAACTCAATATGTACAATTAGTCCAACAAAAAAATAGTTTGAATTTTGTTTGGTGTGCTCTTTATTCTTGTATTTGAATTGGGCTTTGTTTCGTATTTTGTGAAATCTGTACAAAATGTGTAAAGCAGGATCTTGCAAGTAGTCTTCCTTTCCACCCCTGTACTGTCCCTGTTCCCTTTTTCCACTCTCGTGCACTTAAGGCTCAGTTCCCTATTTAAAATACACAGTTATGGAGCCTGGGCAGCAACTCGGTGCTTAAGGCCATTTGCTGTGCCTGTGAGGACCTGGGTTTGAATCCCTAGCATGTTAAAAAGCTAAGGACAGCTTTATAAGCTATCAGCACTGGGAGGCAGAGGCAGGCAGGTCCTTACAGCCTGCTGGCCTACAGCCTCACTGAACTTGGAGGTTTCCCCGTAAGTGAGAGACTTTGCCCTTGTGGAGAGCAATAACAGAAGATACCCAACATCCTGTTCTGCCTTCCACATGAGTGCACACAGGCACACACATTGACATGCATACACCATATGTGAGCACACACATGTACACACAAATAAAATATGTGTCTGAACATGTGTGTATCATGTATGTGTTTGTTCGGAGTATTTCTGTTCTTACCCTTTATTAGATAAAAGTATCATCTACAGTGCTCACCTTGCTCTTTCTAGAGTTGTGATGTTTCTGGAGAACATGGCATGGCAGACTACAGACTACGTGGCATGGCCAGCAGTTTTTCCAGCTGTGTGGCATCTTGCTGAGTTGTTCTCAGCTCACAGCTTGCCTCCTAGTGCTGTTTGGGTTGTTTATGCTGCAACAGTCTTGTTTTTTGTGTTTTTGTGACTGTCTTTGGGACATTTTCTTGGAAGTAGAATCTGGAAGTTAAAGAATTTCTGCTTTTTTGGGGGGTATCACTAGATGCCCACTATAAGGATTACACATCCTACCCAGCAAGGCAGAAGAGAGTTCTAGCATTATTCAAAGGAAGTGGTTTCCAACCAGAGCCAGTTTTGCCTCCTGGGAACCTTGGACACTAACTGGAGTCAATGTTAGTCATTGCTACTGGAGAAGGGAAGGTGATCCTGCAAAGGCTGTGGACATTGCTACAACAACCCACACTCTATGGTACAGTGCCTGTGACAGAACAGCCCAAAAAAGAATCACACACACACACAGAGAGAGAGAGAGAGAGAGAGAGAGAGAAAAAAGAGAATGAACACACTCTCAATGAATGAATAAACGAATGAAATTTGAAAGTGTGATGAATAACTGAGGTAGATAATCTTTGTGGATGTCACTAGGAAAATGAATGCAGAAATTGAAGGATTTAACAAATGATCATTTTACATACATGCGTGCCTGAGTGCATATAGGTGCACCACGTGTGTACAGAAGTTCTCTGATCAGAATAGGGTATCACATCCATGGGAATTGGAGTTATAGGGGCTTGGGGGTGACAAGCGAGTGCTGGGAGCTGAAGCCAGGTCCTCTGCAAGAGCAGTAAATGCTTCTAATCTCTAAGCCATTTTGCCAGTGACACTGAAAGATTTTACAGACCTGTTAGAACCATGAGAAGAAAACACCCAGCACTTTCTCCCACATACCCCCAAAGTGAGATTCTTGGACCCTCCCCCACAATTATCCATTATTAACTGCAAAGGGGGAGATAGTCTACTCGGAGGTCTTGCTCCAAATGTGAACAGTTCCTCCTCAGAGAATTCCTGGCAGGACGTATCTTAGATGGTCAGGATGAGGGGCAGTGGCCAGGAAATGGGCAGTGTGCCCCCAGTCTGTCTGAATCTACCAGGGACCAGGTTTCATCAGCACCACAGCCAGAAACAGGATTTTACTGGAAAAACCCACATCTCCCAGGCCATGCCCCTTCCAAATTTTCCCAGTGGATTCTGCACCAGGGGCCGGGAAGCAGAGCAGCTTTTATTTACCTTCCACCCCACATCTGTCTTGCTTTTGGCTAATTCCAACCCATTTTCACACCACTGCCTTCACCAACACATGGTGTCAGGCTGCTGTGTGGGAAGGAACCCTGCTCAGAGCTAGGATTCATGGGTCCCGTGCCCACGTACTGTCGCTTGGAGTCTCGGCATCTTTGGGAGATTCCAGACCCTGATTTATGGGAAGGTGAGGGTTGGGCATTCATGGAAAGGGAAATGTTTTTACGGTGTTCTTTTGGCACACTATATTGAAGGCTCATCACATAGCCTCAGACACCGATCTCACTGAACTGCCTAAGATCAGATGGGTGAAAAGGAGGTGCCTTGAAACCTTCCATATGCCTTCGAGCTGACGTATTTTCATGATACAGTTTTTGTTGTTGGTGGTGGTGGTGATGTTCCATACTTTTGTTTAAAAAATAATAATAAAATTGAGCTGGCACACCTTTAATCCTACCACTCAGGTGACAGAGACAGGAGGATCTCTGTGAGTTCAAGGCCAGCCTGGTCTACATAGCTAGTTCCAGGGCAGCCAGGACCCTACAGAGCAAGACCCTATCTCAAAAAGAAAAAAAAGAAAAAAAAGAAAAAAAAAGAAAAGAAAAAGAAAAAAGAAAGAAAGGAGGTTAGTTGGTCGAGGCTGAGGCGACTGCCTCTCATCCCACAGCTCCTGAATTACTGTGGCCCTGCATGGAGAGGATGCTGTGTGCCCAGCTCAGACCCCGAAAGCTGCCAAGGTCAGGACTTCGGTCAGGAGCCTCAGCTCTCGGTGAACAAGCCTCAGGCCTCATGCTACGTTGTCACTAAGGCAGAGGCAGCTGTTCAAGAAACCCCACAGGGAAAACAAGGCCCCAGAAACTGCTCTGCGGTGCCCCCCAGCCTTCCAAACCCCAGTGGGCACAGAGCAGAACCACCATTCTGCAAAGGAACAGGGTGCCCACTTGAGCCGCCTCCAGCAGCCGGGTCAGTTTTGGTATGACATGTGAAGGGGACCTTTGATCCACTTCAGATGAAAATCACATCCATTTTCCTGAAAACTTCGACGTTCCCCTGCTTGTCTGGACCAGCCAAGGCAGAGTTTCCTGGGCTGGAATCCCTGGACATTACTTTCACAGACCCACGGTAGAGAAGTCTAGACATGCGGGCCAGTTCAGTCCGAGAGTATTTCGAGACACTCTGTGTAGGCCACACATATCATTAAGGGAGCTCCGAATTGGTCCTCAGATAAAGCTCCCAGGATGCACTTGGGGGCCCCATTGTGTCCTAAAAGAGGAAGATGTGCCTGAGGGACTGAGTCTGCCCACAGCCTGTTACAGGCAGCCCCCTGGACCAGCTTCATCCTGTAGTGCAGGGTCTGTGGCACGGTCGTGCAGCCGAGGGGCCTGTGCATCCCTGAACCCACTAACACCATTGCCAGCACTGTGGGTGTGGCAGTCCATAGGAGGGAGGAGAGCACATGAGGATGGGTACCGACAGCAGGAAGAAACCACTAACCCATGGCTCAGAACCCGCCCTCAACAGTGTCTACCAACAAGAGAGGGACAAACACCTACCCTGTCACATCACATCTCCTGAGTAGGAATGTGCTCCGCACCCAGCATCTTTCAGTGCTGTGGGACTCAGTCTGTTCTTCCCTCTCTCCACCTGCTTCAGCCCAGATGTGCCTGCCCTTTGGCTCTGCCTAGCACATCTGTATTCCATCCATCACTGGGCCAGGACTTTAGGGAGAGGACAGGAAGTGCTTCTTGCATCCGCTCAGCCTGGTGCTTTTTTAAACCTGGCTTGTGGTCACTGAGCCCTTAGCCACAGAGAGGATTTTTTTTTTAAGACTAAAACATATAATTAAAATCTCTGTTGGATTTTGGAGAAGGTGCTGGGCGGCTCACCACCCCTTCTTTCCGGAAACACAGATTTTTGGCATTTGAAAGTGACAAGAGGCTGAAGTGAGGCTACCCAAAATATACCATCCTGGCACATCTGTGCAGCTGGACACATGTCCTAAACCCGAGGCCTTTGCTCTAGGGTGCAAGGTCAGCTTCCGGCCCTACCTCCTCCTCGGTTATCAACTTAGACACCATTATCCTCACTCAGAGCAGTTCGTGTCGGGGATCCCTCGGACCACGTGGCTTCCCACTGGCACAACCTTGCTGCCATCAATGGGTTGCAGCCAGAGCCACACCTACAGTCTATGTCTACAGACAGCTTCCCTTTGCCCAGAGTCTGCCTGACCACTGCCAAGACGCCTTCTTATTCATCAGTTCAGGTGCCACGGCTTCCTCCTCCTGCCCACCTGCCTCCTTCCCTTTGTCCCCTTCTTGCTGGCACTGGGTGGCCCTCCCTTCCCTAAGGTCCTTCTGCTGCTGACCTTGTGATGTGGCCTGCACTCTGTGCAGCCTCTCCCAGGACACTGAGGGAAATTCAGCCCAGCTCGGCTGTCAGATTGAGGGCAGGCTCTGGGAGTCCTCTGCTCCCCTGAAATTTAGCCAATCCTGTCCCTGTCCACAGGGTTTTCCCCTGGAACTGTGGTGATTTTCTGTCTTGGGACCAATGTCCACCTCGTGCTTAGCAAAAGCTCTGAGAGGAGGCACTGTGATTCATCTGTGGGTCTGGGGGCCTGCTGAGCACTTGCTGAGTCTTCCAAGGGTTACCCCACCTTTTGGGGCCTGGTGTACACTCAGGGCAGACTAAACCTGTGTGTAGAGCAGGACCAGGCCCCACCCAGGCTGTCTGGGGTCCTACGATGAGCACCAGCCATCCTGGCCTCTGGTGACAACCCTCCTCCATGTTGTCTTGCAGTGGAACGTGACCGTACCTTGGGCTACCAGGAGCCACACTGGAAGGAATTCCGTTTTGACCTTAGCCAGATCCCTGCTGGGGAGGTTGTCACAGCTGCTGAGTTCCGGATATATAAAGAGCCCAGCCCCCACCCGCTCAACACAACCCTCCATGTCAGCATGTTCGAGGTGGTCCAGGAGCACTCCAACAGGTACCCTCCCTCTGCCCAGATGCCCACCCCAT
>JAQQSO010007590.1:0-10512 GCA_028658305.1 Pachyuromys duprasi | reverse complement strand
GTCTTGAGGAATCACTATTCCTAATTGTCTAAGAAAGCACCATGTTGATTTCCAGAGTGGTTGTACAAGTTTTTTAATTACATTTTATTCACTTTGTCTCTCCCTCTCCCAGTAGCTACCTCCTCCCCTCCCAATCTTTCCCTTCCTCCCCCTTCTTCACGCATGCCCCTCCCCAAGACCACTGAGAGGGGAGGTCTTCTTTTCCTTCCTTCTGATCCTAGCCTATTAGGTCTCATCAGGAGTGGCAGTATTGTCTTCCTCTGTGGCCAGGTAAGGCTGCTCCCCCCTCAGGGGAAGGTGATCAAAGAGCAGGCTAATCAGTTCATGTCAGAGCCATTCCCTGTTCCCATTACTATGGAACCCACTTGGACACTGAACTGCCATGGGCTACATCTGTGCAGGGGTTCAAGGTTATCTCCATGCATGGTACTTGGTTGGAGTATCAGTCTAAGGAAAGACCCCTGTGCTCAGAATTTTTGGTTCTGTTGCTCTCCTTGTGGAGCTCCTGTCCTCTCCAGATCTTAGTATTTCCTAAGTATTTTCTTTCATAAGATTCCTTGCACTCTGCTCAAAGGTTGGCCGTAAATCTCAGCATCTGCTTCGACAATCTGCAGGGCAGAGCTTTTCAGAGGCCCTCTGTGGGAGGCTCCTAACTTGTTCCCTAGAATTTTTAATTTCAAATATTTTCTCTTAGATTGTTTAACCCCGTTAATACTTTTATTTAACAATTTTATGCTTAACATAATGCATTCCTTTTGTTCTTCCTTCTTACCCTCTTGTATCTTTTTCCTACCACTGTCAGTCTCCCTTATTTCTCTAAATTCTTCCACAAACCTGTGCCTTGTTTCATTTGGTGTTCCAGGGTTTTGCTAGCACTGAGGAGAGGTGGAATGGCCATGGGTGTGGAGCTATCCATTAGAGTTTTCTGGGCTCTTTAGTGTGCATGTAACGAAAACAAATGTCTTACTTCCCTGGGATCCGATTTAGCAAATATTTAGCAGTATTTCTTCAACATTTTGTTGTATTTATAGGTTCATATTTACCAGGGTCTCATTATTTAACCCCGAGCGTTCTAGAACTCATTTTACAGACCAGGCTGGCCTTAAACTCACAGAAAAGTATATGCTTCTGCCTCTCAAGTACCAGAGTGAAAGTGTGTGCTGCCATAGTGAATCCCTATATTTAGCCCTTTATGCACTAATGAACAAATCTCAGTAAAATTCTATAAAGATAAGTTTTTATTGTTATTCTTTATGATGTTTTCTTCCCCCACACTCATGTGTGTGTGTATGTATGTGTGTGTCTGTGTATGCAGGTGCTTTCACGTGTGTATGTGTGTGTGTGGATGACTGTGCACATGAAGGCCTGAAGAGGATGTCAGGAGTTATCAACTTAACACCTCATTTTTGAGGTAGGTTCTCAGTCAAATCCAGAGCTCACTGATATGGCTTCTGTAATTAGCCTGTTTGCTGTAGGGATTTCCTTTCTTAAGCTTCTAAGGCTAGAATTAAAGGTGGGCTCAAAACTCTGAGCCATCTCCCCAGATCTATTATTTATGCTTTTGTATTTGATTTGAATGAAGAAATCGTCTGAGAATGAGAATGTTTCACAGGCATATTTGTATTACCTTTTCCCACTAGATTTTTGAAAGCATCGCTATGCTGCAAATATAGCTTCTAACAAAACTGTGAAGTTTTCATCTAACTTGTCACCAGATTTAGAAGGACTCCTTATTCATCCCTTTTCCACATTTCAAGGTCCTCCGTTTGCTGCTGCTCTGAAATTCCATGAGGACATCATGTAATGTGAACACCTCCCCCAACTGTTTCTTTTCTTTGGATATCTCCCTTCCTTTGGATGCTGCTTAAAAATAATGCCAACATTTCTTTCACAAATTCTTCCTTTTGGATTTCCCTGTTTGTTTCTGAAAAATATGATTTGGAACACTGGCTCTGTCTGTCTTTCTTTCCCTTTTGAGTATAACCTAACATTTTCTCTCTGCTTTTGAGTTTTGAATTGGTGCTAACAAAGTTTTCTTTTGATTCATTAACTTAATGTTTTCTTAACACTTTTCCTTCTTTCAACATCATTTTCTGTCTTCTTTTTTCTCTAAGAAAATTAACTATTTGTCAAATACAACTCAATCTACATTAAGACCCAGTAAATCTAAAAGTATTGCTCAGTTATTTTCATAAACATTTCAGTAAAATTCATACATAAACACATACACACACACACACACCTTTATACATGCTCCCTGTTTAACATTACAGTTGTTCAAACAAACATGTATGATGATAACATGGACAAGGTTTCTCATGAACAGAAGTGGGGCATGGGTCTGGTGGCATGGAACGTAATTCAAACTCTCCTCAGCCTTGCCCCACTCCTTAAGAGCTCCTGGCAGGCTTCCTTATGGACTGTCCCTACTTAGCATACTATTACAATAAATGCATCATTGAGAGTTAGTGTTCTCTCAACTGTGGTTATTTTGCCAAACAAATCATATTCCTAACTCAAAATTCATACACTGAACACACTTCTTAGTATGACTTGATTTGGTAGCCATGCTGAACTGAGGTCATGGGCTAATGCATTTCCCTCAAGCCATTTTACCAAGACTTGTCTAGACTGTCCCCTTCCCAATCATGTGCAAAGCTGTTTCCAACTGTACTTGTGGTGAGCAGATGGTTGGTCCTCAGACCATGGTCATGACCAGGCTCCATCCTAGTTCCCTTTGATGTACAAGCTGCTGCTAAGATAGAGCTGTGCATGCTTGCTTTACTAGCAACTCCTGTGGAAGCACAGACTCCTGTTGAAACCAAACATTGATATGTTGGGAAGAAAAGGAAGAAACAGAACTCATGTTTCTTCAAATCATTATTTGTTTTTCAAAATATGTAGAAAAATGTTTTTCTTTTCAAAGCAGCTAATAAAAAGAAATCTTTTATTGATTCTTTGTTAATTTCACATCATGTACCAAAATCCTGTTCATCACCCCATCCCTTCATCCTCCTTGGTTCTAACCTCCCTCCTCAAAATCCTCCAAATTAAAACCTTAAATTAAATTAAAAATAAAAAAACTCACTGTGGAAGCTATGGACAATGTGTCACACAGACTATCCATTTGCTCAAACATTTTTACTTGTGGATGTTTATGGCAGTGAGACTTTGGTGTGGTTCAAGGCCACACCATTGTCAATACAGGATCCTCATCAGGGCTGCTCTCAAATATGCTGTTGTTGTCCTGTGTCATGGAAATTAGTCAGTTTTGGTTCAGTAAGATGGGTCCTTCATGTCCTCTAGCTGCTAATAGATGGGATAGATTTTGGGTAGCCCAACTCAAAGCTCTGAATATGTGCCTAGGGGGTAGTTGCATTGGTCTGACTATCCACAGCACAATGACCAGCTCTCCATCACTGCCCCTACAAGGAGAAGGGCCACCTTTCCCTAGTGCTGCAGCTAATATGGGCAGAGCTGCCTCTCTGCAACTCTCAGAGATCAGTATGGCTCCAGGAGGCAGCTGAGACCAGAGAACTCACGTGGCCTTTGATGGTAACATGGGTCATAGATGTCAACATAGACCGTCCTTTCTGCAGGGCTGTGAACCCCAGCAAGGTCCTCAGCTGCAGCATGTGCCAGGTCCTCAGCATGGCCTCTGGTGGCAGCTCAGGTGGCTGCTCCGCATTCCACTCACACCTCCAGTTCCTCCTCCCTTCAATGCACACACACAATTCTGCTTCTTTCTCTCCCATCTCTTTACTACTTACGTGCTCATCTGAGTGGCACCAGTTTTCTAGGTATTGCTCACCATGCCTGTGCAGCATGACAGTGCAACTTAGAACATTTAAAGCCAAGAGCAAGTATGTTTTGTGTTTCGTTGGGGGATTATTAGCATTATTACTTAACTATACCTATGCTTGGGGCACAATGTAACATATGTGTATAATGTGCAATCACAATTGCACATTATACAAATAAATATAGTATACACTAAATTTTTAGACTTCAATATTAAGGTTTGGATCTACTATTTTCTTGAACATTTGAAATTTTTCAATTAAAATAATTAAAATGGAATGCTAAATTTTAGATAGCATTCTTACATTTTCAAACAAAGTATATATTACTCATCCTTCTTCATTGTCCATAATTACCTTTTTGCAATCACCTTTCTAGGTTTAGGATTTACCCATAATTTACACACACAGACACACAGACACACACGCACGCACGCACGCACGCACGCATGCACAGGACTTGGCTCTACATTTTGTTAAACACTGTATAAATGGTGATGGTGATTGCAGAGATAGCTCTTTGATTAAGAGAACCTGCTGTTCTTGAAGAAGAGCTGGGTTTCATTCCAAGCACCCAGATGGTGGATCACATTATCTGTAACTCGAGTTCCAGGGAATCCAGTGGACTTTTTTGGCCTCTATGACCTACATGGTGACTATAAATTCACAAAACAAAAACATAAATAAAATAACTAAATGAATGAATTTTAAATAAAATAAATTGTGAGATGGGCCAGAAAGAGACTGAGCCCTTATGGGCCTTTGCCACCAAAGCTGAAAAACTGAGTTTGATCCCAGAACCTACATTCTGGAAGGAAAAAAACCAAGCACACAAGACCCTCTACCTTTAGGGTCCTTGTTGTGGTGTGTGAGTGACAACACACACAAAACACTAAATAAACAGATGCAAAATGCTAATTGTGTGAGTCACACAAAATTCTATAAGGTAGAATTTTGGTTTGCACTATGAGTAGCACAACCATGGCTGATTTTTTTTTTCCTTTCTTTTCTTTTTCTTTTTTTTTAACACTTTAACAGTCTCTTTATTTTACTTTCTATTTATTAACTTATAGGTCCTAGGCATCATTACACAGTCTATTAAAATATTTATTACTGCTTATATTTTCCTTTTTGCCATTGGTTTAATAATTTTTTATTTTTATTTTTTACAATTTATTCACTTTGAATCCCAGCTATAGTTCCCTCCTTCTTCCCCTCCCTATCTCACACTCCCTCCATATTCTCCTCCCTTGTTCCTCCCCAGTCCACTGGTAGGGGAGGTCCTCCTCCCCTTCCGTCTGACCCTAGCCTATCAAGTCTCATCAGGACTAGCTGCATTGTCTTTCTCTGTGGACTGGTAAGGATGGCCCCCTTCAGAGGGAGGTGATCAAGGAACCAGCCACCAAGTTCATGTCAGAGGCAGTCCCTGTTCCCCTTGCTTGGGAACAAACTTAGATACTGAGCTGCCATGCACTACATTTGTGCAAAGGTTCTAGCTTATCTCCATGCATGGTCCTTGGTTGGAGTATCAGTGTCAGAAAAGACCCCTGAGCCCAGATTTTTTTGGTTCTGTTGCTCTCCTTGTGGAACTCCTTTCCTCTCAAGGTCTTTCTATCTCTCCCTTCTTTCATAAGATTCCCTGAACTCTGCCCAAAGTTTGGCTGAGTCTCAGCATCTGCTTTGATACCTTGCTGGGTAGAGTCTTTCAAAGTCCCTCAGTGGAAAGCTCCTGTCCTATTCCCTGATTTCTCCCTCTTCTGGTGTCCATTCAGTTTGCCTGTCTAACTGAAGATTGAGCATCTTACCCAGGGTCCTCCTTCCTCCTAATTTCTTTAGGAATACAGATTTCAGTATGTTTATTCTATATTATATGTCTAATATCTGCTTATAAGTGAGTATGTACTATGTGTGTCTTTCTGATTCTGGGATACCTCACTCAGGATGATGTTTTTTCCTAGTTCCATCCACTTGCCTTCAGATTTCATGATCTCCTTGTTTTTAATTGTTGAGTAACATTCCATTGTGTAAATGTACCTCAATTTCTGTATCCATTCTTCAATTGAGGAGCATCTGGGTTGTTTCCAGATTCTGGCTATTATAAATAAAGTTGTTATGAGCATGTTTGAGCAAATGTCCTTGCTGTATACTTGAGTGTATTTTTGGATATATGGCTAGGAGTGGTATAGCTGGATTTTGAGGTAGCATTATTCCTAATTGTCTGAGAGAGTGCCAGATTGATTTCCTAAAGTGGTTTTATAAGTTTACCTTCCCACCAGCAATGGAGCAGGGTACCCCTTTCTCCACATCCTCTTATTGAATTATTAAAACTGAAAATCATTTTTGTTTTTGTTTTCCTACAGAGGAGAGAACTACTCACAATACTTTCTCACTGTGGTAATGAGAGAAGCTGTCAAACTCTTTGGAAGGCAGATAGGAAGACTTTTGAGTGAATATCAGCCACACTGATCCTCATATGACCAATGCTCAGCATGATATCCCAGCCTCCCTCTCTGCCACCCTTCCCACCTGCAACTTCTTCTAGGCATTGGAGTCCATACCTGTGCATTGAAACTCCCATGTTTCTCCTTATGGAAATTCTTGTAGCATAGCCCCTTGGTGAAGGCTGACAAGATTTTAAAGGTTGTTTTATCTCCTTCTTGACAATTCTTTTCACAGTTCTGAGGAAAAGGCTCAGTCTCTTCTCTGAACCCCAGTAACATGTCAAAAATAAATCTTTGCAGAGATTTATATAAACCACCTTTTTTCAGTTACATAGACTGAATCTAACTTTTAACACTGAACATATCGGCAGCCCATCCACTCCTCATTTTGGTGAAAGCCTGTAAGTATATATGGAAACTAGAGGATTAGGTCATTTTTGCAACACATTTCAAATATAGATAAAGAACAGGAAACATCACCAATCATTTTCCAGCTAGCCCGATTTAAGATCTGGTAAAATTTTGTCACTTTTGATTAGAGATCTTAATAGAGATGAATAACAATGTTGGTGTATTAAGGTTCTCTGGATGAAAAGAATTAATGGTATGAATATATGTTAAAGTGATTTATTAGATTGTCCTACACAGGTAAATCCTGGTAATCCAAATACAGCTGTCCCACATGAGAGAGGCAGAAGACTGTAGTTGCTTAGTCCATGAGGCTGAATGTCTCCATAGTTTGAAGTTTTGGAATGAGAGCTGCTGGTCTTCGGGCCATGTTGGAAGCACAAACATACCGATTTTAATATCGGTGAAGGAACTGTCATCATCAACAGGCTAGATTTACTTGCCAAGTAGAGTAAAAGGCAAGAATCAGTTAAGCCTAACTTTCCTTCTTCAGAGTCCTTTTACCTGGACCATTACCAGAAGGCTCTACTCACATTCAGACTGGACTTTCCAATGTCAATTAAGACAGTGAAGTCAATCTCCACAGACGCATCCACAAGTCAAGCTGATCTAGATAATCCCATACTGAAATATTCTTCAAGGGTGATTCTATATTATGTTACATTAGCAATTAAATCTGACCTCAGAGTTCCTATGACTAAAAATATAGAAACGAATATGCCTCACTGGAGGCTGCTTCCTTGTCAAGAGTATTTCTATTCATCTGTGAGTACAGGTTCCACTGTTCCATATTTTGCATTGTTCTGAAGAATGCACTAACCAATGCTTTCTATTAATGCATGGGGTGATCAGTGTGTGTATGTATGTAAGCATGTGTGTGTTTATTTTTACGTATATACATATCAGCAAAATACATAATATTTATGTATGTTGTTAAATGTGTTATTTAAAATTTATTTTTAATTATAATAAATAGTATCACAATGAAAGTGATTTCAAATTATTTATTTCTTTTGATTCATGTTGTATGCAATGGTGCTATTAACTTGACAGAACCTATACTTACATAAGAGGCTGTTTCTGGGTGTCCTTGTTGGTGTTGGGTGTCCTGTTTTAATTGATTCAGGAAGACCAATCTTGGCTGTTAACAGAATGAGTCCTTAGATGGGGGATACTGGACTGTATACATAGATCTGGGTAGTAGCACATGTTCATGGTTTTCTGTTTCCTTACTGTTAATATATTTTCACTAGTTGCTTCAAGCTCCTGCTGCCATGACTTTCTATCCACAGTGTGGCTGAACTGTGAGCAAGAAAAAATATTTTCTCCTTTGAGTTGTCTTTGTCTGTGTATTTTTATCACAACAGAAACAAAGGAATAATGATTCTATTAAGGAGCTTTCTTGGAGAAGCCGGGCGTAGTTGGGTGGCCAGAGGCTGCAAGCACAGACTACTGGGGAGCTTTCCTGGAATGGTGATAGTAGCTGGCTGGCCAGATGCTGGAACCACTCGTTTTTCACACCCGTGGGCTTTCCTCTCACCAAGGCAGAAAAAAGTTTGTCCTTTATCATTTGGATAAAATTTGTGATGAGACTTATTATAAAACTTAATATTGTATTTTAGAAGCCACACTTATCTGTTATTATTCTGGTAAAAACTAAAAGTATGGTATTTATGTGTTCCTGAAGGACTCAGTTTTTTGTAACTGTCAACTTTTGGATTTATCAGACATTTGGATACTAATAATAACACACTGAAGATGAAATAAAATGTTTGTATTTTTAGTTTTGAATTTTAAAAAGTATAGGTTAGATTATATTGTCTGTATAAAGAGTTGTTCTGAGCCTACAGTGTCCTCAGTCTTTGAAATATGCTAATGAACATATAAGAGAAAGATACCTCCTATCATGGAGCGATCATCTGCACAAATCAAGAACTCAGACGATATACTCTTCTGTAGTGTATGGGTAAGCAAGAAAGAGTGTAAGGATTGGAAGACACATTGACTTAGTTCACAGAGTAAGAAATGTACTGACAAAAATCAGGAGGAACCCTTACTACTGCATTCTTTTTACCTGGATTAGTTAAGAATTATTTTTCCTTCCCTAATCCATTTCTTCCACATTAGATAAAATTCTTACATAAATGCTAAACATTTACTAGCATTACTTGGGTCTCAAGAACCTTAACTGTGAGAAGGTTGTTTTTCCTAAAAGCGGTAAAACCACCTTCTGGTATGTTCCTGGGTAACAGCCTTCTCCACCATAGCACCTTAAAGCACTGGCAAGGACATATTTACTCAACTAGGTGCAAGTTGATCCTGCCTAGCCAGGCAGCTATGACAGTTAACCCCTCATAGTCAGTCAGTCAGGACCAGGGCAGGTTCCATCTTGAAGCTTCTTCTCTGTGGATCTGTTTCTTTCTTTGAGAGAGTCAAACAGCTGAAGGTAGGAAGAACAAGAGATTCCAATCTCTCTGTCTGGATGCATCAGGAATTTGAAACATTTTAAATCTGTAATAGCAAGTTTAAGAAGCATGTTAAAATAAATCACATTTCTACTTAAGCTTCTCATTGTGAAAACACCCTAGAAAGATCAAATTCAGAATTTCCAACAGATAATGTTCAGTGAAGACAAATAGTTTCACTGACAATCCCTTTCGAAGATTGTTCATAGCAAAGAAAACTTGTCCATCCTAAAATAATGGCTATGATGAGCTTTATTTTCTTCGTCAATCATTATCCTCCCAGAATTTTATTTCTAATAACATAAAAAAGAAAGTGCTCATTGTCCCAGATTGAATGGGTAGACATCTGGAGACAAGGGCCCTTGAAAAATGTCTGAGAAACACACACACACACACACACACACACACACACACACACAAACACAGTCTCTGCAAGCATATAGAGTATTTTGCTTGAAATATTCCACTGTACAAATTTTCCATAGCAGAGAATATCAGTTAAAAATATGAAACAACTTACAAGGTGTGCCTTTGTCCTCAATGCTTTGCTGCAGTACTTAATATTCTTATATCTAACTATCCTTAAAGAGTTTCTTGTCTGAAGGGGCAGAACCAAGATGATGGCTGTCAGTATGCACGGTGTCTGAGTAGCCATACATTAGTGACTACAGAGTGGGTGAGAGGCTGTGCTGCTGATGCCAAAATAATAGCTTCTGTGTTGCCTGGGTCAGGGGAAAGCCCACACATGCCAAAAGCGAGTGGTTCCAGCATCTAGCCAGGCAACTACTATCACCATTCTCGGAAAGCTCCCAGGTGAAATCTCAGGGTTGTTTTGATTTGCATCTCCCTGATGGCTAAGGTCATTGAGCAATTCTTTAAGTGTTTTTCTGCTATTCTATATTCTTCTACAGAGAATACCCTGTTCAGCTCTGCACCCCAATTTTTAATTGGATTACTTGATTTGTTGCTTTTTAAATTCTTGAATTCTTTATATATTTTGGATATTAGCCCTTTGTCAGATATAGGGTTGATGAAGATCCTTTCCCTGTCTGTAGGCTGCCATTTTGTTCTGACAGAGCGCCTATGAAAGACTCTACCTGAATTGGGATCCAAGATAGCTGCCAGGAGAGGACACCGTGTCTGAGGAGTAGGACAGCAGAAACAACGCAGTGACCAGGAGACTGAACTCTGGGACCTAAAACACCAGCATTTGTGATTGCCAGTGCTCACAGCTTCTAGCACATAGCACGAAGCCTGGCACACAGAGAACACAAGAGAGTTCAACTGAGACAACACACACACTAACAAACCACTGGAACTCCCTGATCTTCTTGAAGAATACTCCTGACACAAGAGATTAACAGTTCCAGTCTGAAGTTCAGGCTTAAAGCACAAAAA
>JAQQSO010007589.1:0-10512 GCA_028658305.1 Pachyuromys duprasi | reverse complement strand
ATGATCCTTGGTTGGAAATATAGTTATAAAAGACCCTTGTGCCCAGATATATTTGGTCCTTGCAGAGCTCCTGTTCTCTCTAGGTCTTACTATCTCCCCCTTCTTTCATATGATTCCCTGCACTCTGCTCAAGGTTTGGTTATGAGTCTCAGCATCTCCTTTGATACACTGCTAGGCAGAGTCTTTCAGAGGCCCTCTGTTGTAGGTTCCTGTCCTGTTACTTGTTTTCTCCTACTTCCAATGTCCATCCCATTTGTCTTTCTAAGTGAGGATTGATCATCTTACCCCAGGTCTTCTTTTTTATCCCTTTTAGGTGTACAGATTTTAGTATGTTTTTTTCTATCTTATACGTCTAGTATCCACTTATAAATGAGTATATACCATGTGTGTCTTTTTGCTTTTGGGATACCTCACTCAGGATGATCGTTTCTAGATCCCACCATTTGCCTGCAAATTTCATTATTTCCTTTATTTCTTAAATGCCACTTATTTATCACTACTGGGGTAATTTATATAAATATTTCATATTTAATCTGTTTTATGAATATTATGCTATAATTTCTCAAAACTATATGCTCTCTAAAGACTGTTTCTGCTTATGTTGAATGCGATCAAATTATGCCAGTTATATTATATTACTTATTAGAATAGAAATAGTGCTGGATAAGATACAGAATCTCTGTAAAACAAAACAAGTAAAATAAAATATGATTTTTAAAATTTTTAAATTTTCGATGTTTTAGTCTGAATATTTTTCATGTACCCTGTGTAGTACCTTGAAAGTTATTTCATTTATTTATAGCCACAGAAATCTATTGAGCAAGAATGGGAAGAATATTTGGTGAGGAATTATACTAAGCTGTATTCTGTTCTGAGATCAAATAATGATACCAGGTAGCAAATTACTCTCCAAACCCAAGCTCTGCTATGCCTTGTATTGGCAGGAGCAGCTTCACACTCTAATGAATGGAAGATCTCACCAAGCCCAGCAGAAACACAACTGGTTTTCCATATTTCCCATTGTACAAACCTAATTTGAGAATATTGATCCTCAAAATTATATGCTCTCCAATGACAATTTCTGTACATGTTGAATGTGATCAAATTATGTCAGTTATGTTACATCACTTCTTAGAACAGAAATAGTGCTAGATAAGATAGGGAATCTCTGTAAAACAGAAAAGGAAATTTTACTTTGTATGGGATTATAGATGGTTCAGATTCACAGAGTGTAATTTCTAACTCAGTAATTATAGTAGAAGTTATTATGAATAGATGGACTAAGTAACTATTTCAGATAAGTAACATGGTTGACCCCTATTTAGAGAAGAGATTGCTGTTCACTTTTAGTCTTTTTTCCCTTATTTTTGGTTTTGTTTTGTTTTCATGAGGTAAGATCTCATTCTTAAGTCAAATACAAAACTCAGTGTGTGGCCCAAGCTGGTCTCAATCTCTTTGCCTTCCTCAGCCTAATCAGTGTAATGCTGAGATTATATATATAAGGCAAGAGACTGAACTTCATTTTGACTTTATTATAATTGTTGGTTTTATTTCCTCAGCTGAGAGGATATGATGGAAGCCATTCCCAAGCTTTACAAATATATAGGTTTTATTGAGTGTAGATAGTTTATAACTATTCCTAGTTCTAGGCCTGGAAGTTTCTACCCTTTGTATAATCTAATCTGCTGCAACTCAGATCCTTTAAGACTGCAGCTTCCAGCCTCCATCTGCCAAGGTAGGCCTAGAGTATTTTCAGCCTTTGAGACTAGCTGCTTATTAACCTCACCCTTTCTAGTTCTTTCTTAACTCTCGCTGGTTGGTTTGACTCAGCTGTTCTGGCTCAAAATTCCTCTCTAAGCAGACTAATTCAACCTGGCTTCTCCCTACTTTTCACTGAATTGTTCTGCTTAGGAAAAATAAAAAAAAAAGTCTATGAACTCCAGAAACTGCATTGAAAGAACTCAATTGCACTCAAATGAACTGCACTGAACTGTACTATACTACAAACTCTCCTGTCTCCACAAACTCCCCTGCTCTCCCTATCTCTCTCTGAATTGCTTTTAAGTAGCTTCTTTTCCTGTGTGTTCTGGTGATATTTGTGTATATCCTATCTTTTAATTATTCTGTCAAATCTTTCTCTGATTGGTCACTTTGCCTATCAATTAGATATCATTGTTTTGCATTAAAATGTGTATTAAATTCTAGCCAAACAGATTAAGCGTATGTACTCCAGCTAGAGAAGTTGAAGGTTTGTACTAAGCGTGTGTCTCTAGCTTACCCAGATCACTCAGATCTAGGATTTTAGATGTGATGCTTTGCCAGAGCAGCTATGTTGCTTGGCTAAAATTCCTCTACAGTTTATGTGTGAAAAGGATCATAGACATAGAGCTAATGAAGACCCAAATAAGGACCATTCATGGACATAACCTATAATCCCTGCAAACATGTAGCCCATTGCAGCTCAGTGTCCAAGTGGGTTCCCTAGCAATGGAAAAAGGGACTGTCCCTGACATTAACTCAGTTGCTGGCTCTTTGATCACCTCCCCCTGAGGGGGGAGCAGCTTTCTGAGGCTACAGAGGAGGACAATGCAGCCAATCTTGATGAGACCTAATAGGCTAGGGCCAGGTGAAAGGGGACCTCCCCTATCAGTTGACTGGGGGAGGGGAATGGAAGGAGATCAGGGAAGTAGGGTTGGATTGGGAGGGAACGAGGGAAGGGCCTACAGTTGGGATACAATGTGAATAAACTGTAATTAATAAAAATAAATAAATAAACAAAAAGACACAGAAAAACGTGATTCCCCATAAATTGAATCAACATAGATTGGAAAATGAAGATCATATTTCAGGACTAATAACTGGTGAGTTTATTTGTGATAATTTCTCTATACCAGAAAGCTGAGTTATGATAAATGTAAGTTGAAGCAATTTCAATGTTAAAACCTACCAACCAAACAAACAAACAAAAATCCTTAGAGAAAAGAACACACACACACACAAAACAAAAAACCAACAGACAATTTTGAAGATAATGAGATAGAACCATACCAGAAAGTAAGAGAAACCCATTCCTTTTTCACTGTTCCCTAGGCATGTGAGGGTGTGGCCCAGGAGTAAAGTTAAGATTTTTCACTAGACTATAAATAATTCTTACCAACCCAATAAGTCTCATGGATTTTGAAATGAATGAAAAGTGCTGGATTTGAACAAAACTCATTTCACCTGGATTCCAGTGATCTTCCTCCTTACAGCTAAAGCAAAGGATTTCAAAGTAATAAATTGTGTTCAAGGACCAACTTGTCACCTCGCTTTACCCTGCCTTTCAGCACACAGTAAACAGAATTCTACTTAACTGTCTAATGCAGGTTTGACTGTTGTGCATTCCATGTGGAAATGTGGACTTGTGGCACTTGTTTATGTATTTTGTACCTGATTCATTTTACTTACCATATGTCCTCTTGATTCATCTACATGGTCATGGATCAGTGTATTTCTCTATTTTTATAGTTTAAATAAAATTTCGTTATGGGTATATGCCACATTTTCTGTACCAATTTATGCAATTAAACCATAGAAGTAAATCATTTGAGAAGCTATAATAATTACTTAAATTCTGGCATATTGTATACATATATCATAATAGCAATTTGTAGTCCCTAGATATAAGCAATCATAATTTATCAATATCAAGTAAAACAAAGATGTACTAAGCTCATTTTTAAATGGCACACCATCAAAAGCTGAGTTAACAGATTTTTTTTTTCTAATTTTAAAGATCGAGGTTAAGTCTTTGACAGAGAAACAACATGCCCATTATATGATTGAAAATGGCATAAAATGTATGGAGGGCATTTTTAATTTTCCTGTGTTCAGTATCTGAAGTCTCATGTGACCTACATCCAGCAACAGAACTTGATAGACAATATTCAGATCTTAGATATCCAAAAGTAATAAGCCTAAAGACAGGGCCATGGAATGACTGATGACTAAAAGTAGCAGGAGTGATATAGAGTCTTTACACACAAGGAAGATGTTAAGGAATGTTAGTAAACAGGAAGATATTACATATAAGAAATAGAGTCTATGAGAGTGTCACTAAAAAGGCAATGGTACTTTCATGGGAAGACTAGGAGGAGAAAGAAGCCCAATTCTCAAGATTCAGAAGCAGTAACGCGCTAGCCAGTCACAATGTATCATGATATGTAGCTATACTGTCATTAACTACCATCAATTATATTTTGGCATTTTCTATCATCAGACACAAATGATACACATCTATCAACTAGAAGAAGCAGGTTAAAATTTCTATGATTTGCTCACTTTTGAACAGTGGTAGAAACGTTATTCCTTCTATTTTCTCCAATTAGACAATTTTCTAACTAGGCATAAAACTTACTTTCCTTTGTTCTATTAATTTTTTTATTTTCTCTTATTTTATTAAAAAAATTGTTGTGTACCATGTATTCCCCAAGAGAGATGAATAAGTTCTACATACCATTTCAAAATTTAGTACATATCTTTTCATGAGGATAAAAACGTATCTCCATTAAAAGCTACCTGTAACATTTTTACTATTTTATTCGTTTTTAAAAAACTTTTTTATTAATTACACTTTATTCACTTTGCATCCCCCCCATAGTTCCCTCTTCCTCACCTCCCAGTCACTCCCTTCCTCCTTTTTGTCCACATATGCCTCTCCCCCAGTCCACTGATCCTAGTCTATCAGGTCTCATCAGGAGTGGCTGCATTGTCTTCCTCTGTGGCCTGGTAAGGCTGTTCCCCCCTCAGGGGGAGGTGATCAAAGGGCAGGCCAGTTAGTTCATGTCACAGACAGTCCCTGTTCCCACTATTATGGAACCAACTTGGAGACTGAACTGCCATAAACTACATCTGTGCAGAGGTTCTAGGTTATCTCCATGCATGCTACTTGGTTGGAGTATCACTCTCAGGGAAGATCCCTGTGCTCAAACTTTTTGGTTCTGTTGCTCTCCTTGTGGAGTTCCTGTCCTCTCCAGATCTTATTATTTCTCACTTCTTTCATAAGATTCCCTGCATTCTGCACAAAGGTTGGCCATAAGTCTCAACATCTGCTTTGATAGTCTACAGGGTAGAGCATTTCAGAGGCCATCTGTGGCAGACTCTTAAATTCTTTTCTCCTTCTGATGTTCATCCTCTTTGCCTTTCTGGATGGGGATTGAGCAATTTAGTTAAAATCCTCTCTCTTGATTAGTTTCTTTAGGTGTACAGATTTTAGTAGATTATCCTATATAATATGTCTATATGAGTGAGTATATACCCTGTGTGTCTTTCTGCTTCTGGGATACTTCACTCAGGATGATATTTTCTAGGTCCCACCATTTACCTGCAAATTTCATGATTTCCTTGATTTTTATTGCTGAGCAGTATTCCATTGTGTAGATGTACCACAATTTCTCTATCCATTCCTCAGTTGAGGGGCATCTGGGTTGTTTCCAGCTTCTGGCTATTACAAATAATGCTGCTACAAACATGATTGAGCAAATGTCCTTATTGTGTACTTGAGCCTCTTTTGGATATATGCCTAGGAGTGGTATAGCTGGATCTTGAGGAAGCACTGTTCCTAATTGTCTGAGAAAGCCCCAGATTGAATTCCATAGTGGTTGCAAAAGTTTACATTCCCACCAGCAGTGGAGAAGGGTTCCCCTTTCTCCACATCGTCTCCAGCATGTGTTGTCACTTGAGTTTTTTATCTTAGTCAGTTTGATGGTTGTAATGTGAAATCTCCGGGTCATTTTGATTTGCATTTACCTGATGACAAATGATGTTGAGCATTTCTTTAAGTGTTTCTCTGCCATTCTGTACTCCTTTACAGAGAATTCTCTCTTTAGCTCTATACCTTATTTTTTAATCGGAATGCCTTCTTTGTTACTTTTCAACTTCTTTAGTTCTTTATATATTCTGCATATCAGCCCTCTGTCAGATATAGGATTGGTGAAGATCCTTTCCCAGTCAGTAGGCTATCCTTTTGTTCTGACAACAGTATTATTTGCTTTACAGAAGCTGTTCAGTTTCATGAGGTCTCATTTATTGATTGTTGATCTTAGAGCCTGTGATACTGGTGTTCTGTTCAGGAAGTTGTCTCCTGTGCCCATGAGTTCAAGGCTCTTCACCACTTTTTCTTCTAAGAGATTTAGTGTGTCTGGTTTTATGTTGAGGTCTTTGATCCACTTGAGCTTTAGTTTTGTGCAGGGTGATAAATATGGATCTATTTTTATATTTCTGTCGAGATCCAGTTGGACCAGCAGCATTTGTTAAATATGCTGTTTTTTCCCCACTAAATGGTTTTGGCTTCTTTGTCAAAAATCAAGAATCTGTAGGCATGTGAGCTTATTTCTGGGTCTTCTATTCAGCCCTATTGATTCACCACTCTTTTTTTATTACATATTTATTTATTATTATTATTATTTTAGTTACAGTTTATTAATTTTGTATCCCTGCTGTATCCCATTCCCTCATTCCCTCCCAATCCCACCCTCTGTCCCTCATCTCTTTTCTGCCCCTTTCCAAGTCCACTTATAGGGGAGGACTTCTTCACCTTTCATCTGACCTTGGTTTATTAGGTATCTTCAGGATTGGCTGCAAAGTCCTCCTCTGTGGCCTGGCAGGGCTGCTCCTCCCTTGTGGTCATGGGGAGGGCCAAAAAACCCACCATCGAGTTCATGTCAGAAATAGTTCCTGTTCCCCTAGTGGGGTACTCACTGTGATACTGAGGTACCATGGGTTACAACTAAGCAGAGGTTCTAGGTTATACCTATACATGATCCTTGGTTGGAAAACAGTCTCAAGAAAGACCCCTGTGCCCAGCTGTATTTGGTCATTGTGGAGCTCTTGTCCTCTCCAGATCATATTAACTCCCCCTTCTTTCTTATGATTCGCTGCACTCTGCAGAAAGTTTGGTTATGAGTCTTAGTATCTGCTTTGATACATTGATAGGTAAAGTCTTTCAGAGGCCCTCTGTGGTAGGCTCCTATCTTGTTGCTTGTGTTCTCCTACAACCAATGTCCATCCCATTTGTCTTCCTACCATTCTGTTTTTATGCCAGTACTATGCAGTTTTTATTACTATTGCTCTGTAGTACAGCTTGAGATCAGGAATGGAGATGCCTCCAGATGATCTCTTGTTGTACAGAATCATTTTGGAAATTCTGGGTTTTTTGTTTCTCCATATGAAGTTGTGCAGCCTTGCTAGGCCACAGAAGAGGACATTTTAGCCAGCCCTGAAGAGATCTGATTAGCTAGGATCTGATGGAAGGGGAGGAGGACCTCCCCCATCAGTAGACATACAAAGGGGCAGGAAGGAGATGAGGGAGGGAGGGTAGGATTGGGAGGAGATAAGGGAGGGGGCTATAGCTGGGATACAAAGTAAATAAACTGTAGCTAATATAAAAGAATAATAAATAAATAAAGGAAAAAAAAACTCAAGTAACAGCACATGCTGGGACAGATGTGGAGAAGGAACACTCCTCCATTTCTAGTGGGAATACAAACTTATTAGCCTCTCTGGAAAGCAATGTGGAGCTTTCTCAGAAAATTGAAAATAGTTCTACCTCAAGACCCAGCTATACTACTCCTGGACATATACCGCCCCCCCCCCAAAAAAAAGCTCCACTATACCGCAAGCTCAATTGCTCATCTGTGCTCATAGTAGCTGTATTCTTAATAGTCAGAAATTGGAAACAATCTAGATGCCCCTTAACTGAGGAATGGATACAGAAATTGAGATACATTTACATAATGGAATACTATTCAGCTATTAAAAACAAGGAAATCATGAAATTTGCAGACAAGTGGATGGAACTAGAAAAGATTATCCTGAGTGAGGTAACCCAGACCCAGAAAGACCATACATGGTATGGTTGTAAATGGATATTAGACATATAGTACAAGATAACCATACTAAAATCCACAGACCCAAAGAAGCTATGGAACAAGGAGGGTTCAAGGGAGGGTGCCAGGATGTCACACTAAAGGAAAAATGGAATATTCATTGTAGTGAGTGAAAAGAGGAAACTGGGTAGGAGCTGGAACAGGGAAGAAAATGAGGATCGGGATCAGATGTGGGGAGAAGGTGGCTGGTAGGTAAGAGGGCTGGGAGAGAGAAGGGAAACTGAGGGAGGAATCTCTTTGAGAGTTGGAGGCCTGCCTGCGACAGTGTAGGTTCCTGGGAGGAGATGAATGTGACTCTAGCTGAGACTCCTAACTGGGGGTGGGACATGGAGACTGAAGAGACCACCTTCTAGCCAAGAAGGACTCCTACTTGAGGGACAGGAACAACAACCCACCTACAAAACCTTTGGCCCAAAATTTACCCTCCCTATAAGAAGTGCACGGATAAAGAGGAAACAGTGACTGAGAAAATGTCCAACCAATGATTAGCCCAACCTGAGACCCACCCCATGGTATAGAGCCAGGCCCTGAAACTATTAATTATGCTCTGATGTGCTTGCAGACAGGAGCCTAAAATGACTGTCATCTAGGAGGCTCCACCCAGCAGTGGATCGAGATAGGTTCTGGTACTTGCAACCAAACATGGGGCAGACTTTAGAGGGTCTTGTGGAAGTATGGGGAGAAGGACCTGAAGGGGCAGAAATCTCACAAGAAGGCCAACAGAAACAGCTAACCTAGACCCATTGGAGCCTACAGAGATGGAGTCATCAACTAAGGAACATTCATGATCTGTACCTAGGTCCCCTGCACATATGTGGCTGATGGGCAGCTTGGTCTTCATGTGGGTCTCCTGGTGAGTAGGGGTGGGGAAAGGTCTGTTTCTAATATGTATGCTGTTGCCTGCTTTTTGGATCACTTCCCCTGGCTGTCCTCTGTGGAAGAGGATGTTCTCAGTCCTGGGGTGACTTGATGTGCTGGGGAGGGTAAATATGGGGGTAGTAAGGGTAGGGGCTCCACTTCTCTAGGGGAAGAGGGAAAGAGAGAGAGTAAGGGGTGAGAAAGAGGGAGGGTGGACCAGGAGGAGAGCATGGAAGGGCCTGTGATAGGAATATAAAGTGAATAAATAAAGAAACTTTGAAAAATTCAGGTTTAAAAAAATATTTTTGAACATTTGAACACTTATTTAGCAAAGCATCAGAAACAAAGGAGGAAATGCAAGCACTCTACAGATTTCAGAGAGCAGCAAAATGGTGTCAGTGTTGTAGATTTTAAAGATGTTTCAGATATATAGTATGGCATATTTATGCAGAAAGACTCCTCTTTAAAATTTTTTTTAGCTAGTTTGAAACCACACATTTTTTTCTTGCAAAGAACATGCTTTTGTTTCAATGATAGATAGGATTTATAAAATGTCTATAAAGAATAAGAAGGAAAATTATGTGCTTTTTGATATCTAGAATTATTTTTAAAACAAGCACTCATCTTATTTATAACACTTGTCAGGAGTGCTTAATTATGCTGGAGGACTTTAACCGAGATGCCACTCAAGGGCAGCAAGGTATTGATAAGAGCCAATGACAGAATGATTTTGAATGCTGCTTTAATCACACAAATCACATAAATATCTCACACAAATATCTAAGCATTGCATAGCACATTATACATCTCATAGTGGATACTGTTAGTATTCTGCAACAACCTTGCTTCTGGTTACCTAGCAACAATGACATCATGTATCACCCAGCCAGGTGGCCACACCTGGGGGCGTGGTTAATAATTACCTGACCTATAAAAGGACCACCAGACACGTGTTCACTCTCTTATTCCTCACTCTCTTACTCCCCTCACCCTCTTATTCCTCTCACCCTCCTACCCTCTCTATGGGGCGCCCTACCCCTACTCCCCTTTCCTCCTCTCCCTCTCCCTTCCCCATCTTGGCCCACACCTGTTCCCCCTTCTCCCCTAATAAACCCCTTTCATAGAAAACCTGTTGTAAGCCTCATCTTATTTTTTATTTCTAATATTGGCGAGCTGCCAGGGGAGGGTAACCCCTGGTTCCCCTGGGACCCCTCTATCGAACTAAAATAAATGGCTTTAACAGGTTTACTCTGTTCTTACCTAAACTGCTCTCTCAGTCCTCCGGAATTTTCCGGGCTACCTATGCTTTTCCCACGTATCCACTTACAACCCTGCTGTGTGCTGCGGGCAGGAACGGGGCAGCCGCCGCCACTGAGACCAGCTGTGGTCATGCGGCTATGGTTTTAGGTTTTATCTGTTCTTTCCTTCTTGGCCCTCTGTAGTTTCCCAGGCTACCTCTCCTCCCAGGCTTGGAGACACACGCATCCCCTTACAACCCGGTGCCCTGCTGAGCCGGCTGCTGCCTGGCCGAGCATGGATTGGAGGGGCGCTCCCACTTCACATACGCAACCTACTTCTACCTGGGTAAGCATCCTTCTTTCTGGCTCTGGTTCCCCTTCCTCACCAAGCTGCACAGCGGAGCTGCTCCCGCGTCCATGCAGCCCTGCTGACTCCCCCTACTGGACCATGCTTGGGCTAGTACTCTGAGCCTGAGGCGTTTCTCACTGTG
>JAQQSO010007588.1:0-10512 GCA_028658305.1 Pachyuromys duprasi | reverse complement strand
ATGATAGGACCGAACCCGTAGCACTCCCATGGGTCGAAGCAGAACCCGGGTGCAGTGTGCGCTCGTAGGGCGCAGTTCAATGAAAACGGCACCCGGCTCCTCCTGAGACTGCCCATGAGACTGTGGGATCCAGTCTATAATGGTTGCTGTGGGCACCCAGGGCAGCCGCTCCTCCAGATCAGAGCTGTGCGCTGCTGGTCACAGGGAAATTTCTCCAGGCAATAACTGGGTGTCTCTAGGGTTTTCCCACTTGATTTTCTCACCGTAGGAGTTCCGCTCACCTGGCACTCACAATGCTGGCGTTTTAGGTCCCAGAGTTCAGTCTCCTGGTCGCTGCGTTGTTTCTGCTCTCCTACTCCTCAGACACAGTGTTCTCTCGTGGCAGCCATCTTGGATCCCTCCTCCTGTTTAAACTTTTGATGGTAAAATCCTTACTCCATCCTGTGAAACAATCTTAATTTATTAGAGGGCCTGGGCAGTCATTCTCTAAACTCCAGGCCTTCATCTCCAAACTTGTAGAGAACTGTTTCAAGCTGAAGTGAAATAACTTCTTTAAGCCAGGGGCATCATGGCCCTTTTGTACCAAGAGTGTTTGGATCTAGAGAAGAAAGTGGATACGTTATCTGATGATCTTTTTTTCATATCTGAATCTTGTTGCTCTTAGGCATAACTATTAACCTTTTGGTTTCCCCACCGAGGTGATTCCATAATATGAGGCACGTAAAGGTAATGTCTATGTCTTATGTATTTCTCTGCATATTACAAAAGACAGCAAAACCTTCTTTGACACAGTAATTCTGGAATGAGAGGCAAGCACACTTCTGTTCATGGTGTTTCTTCCAGGCAAATTCCGTAGAGCTAGAGACAGACAACCATGATCTCCTTTCTCCACTGCTGGATGTCCTTTTCCATTCTTTGACTTTAATACTTAATTACGTACCTGTAAAGTGCATTATTTTGTTTGAAGTACAGTACGTTTGGATTTCATGAATCTTAATCATATACAAAGAATGCTCCGGTATAATAAAAACCAATCTGAAAATGGCTATAAACATTGGGAGAGGGACAACTGTTGCCTTCTGTAGATGCTGACGCACCCCCACCTTAGTGAGGATTAAAAGCAGTGATGATTGCTTGGCCAAAATAGCAGCAAGCAGTTTAGTAAAAGTATCTCACAGATACTTAAATAAAAATCATTAAACCATTTACACGGTGCAGTTCGCTTGCTGGGTTCTAATCAGGCAAGACAGCCTGGACATCTTATTCAGAATATCTTTGTATTTGAAATTCCGCTAGCCTCATGAATTGTCGTCCAGAACTAAACCTTTAGACCTCACATCGTAACATCTGAGGCACATTTACAATCTGATATCAGGATATGTAGTTATCTTCCAGTACCTTTTCTAATAAATATTGTTCTGCTTGGGGGAAGTACCTGGTCCTTTTGTTTACTTTCTGAAAAACGAGGCAGACATGACACAAGCTTAGTTTTTCCATAGCTACCACTTGCTGTGTGTCTTCTGTTTATACAGTATCTCCCTTCAGTCACAAAAGAGAATGAGCCAGCATTTCTTATGTTTTGTTATATACGCTGAAAGGTTTTGATATATCATAGATTATATTTTAGTCAAATAGTAAATATTCATCGAACAATACACCAGGAGATACTGTATATTGATATGGTATTTTCCTTGTACTTGACTGTGCAGGTTCTCGCTTTGGAGAACATAGGTCTTAAGAATTCTCACCATCACATGCTTCTTGGCCCTAACTCTCTTCAGCCTTTCATTTTGTCTAAGGTGCAATGCTTCAATAAGTTAAATGCTTATTAAAGAAGCCACTGACAGAACCAGCTTTTTTTATGTGATGTGCTACCAGATTGTAAGTTGCTTATTCTTAAAACTCTTTAAAAGTCTAATGATTGAGGATACAAACAGGGGAAAGATAACAATTTTAGTATGGTTAGCATCATAAAAAATAAGATGCATTTGGCAAATATTTAGTGCAAAAACTAAAACTAATTGGGAATATGACAAAAGGAATAGAAAATAAAAATGGATGAATATAATTTTGCTCTTATTAAGCGTACTAATAGCTATCTGAAATAAGACTACTGTCCTGAAATTCTCACTGGTAGGCCACAGTAGCTCTGTTACTGAAAGAAGTTTATCTACGATGGTGAAAAGCTTATGGCCCATCAACTTGCGTTACAGCGTTCTGAGTTAAGGCTGGTGGGCTGAAGTAGGAAGTTCTTTCTCCCATCCCTCCTCTCTATCTCTCCCCTCTCTCTCTTTCTCCCTTGTGTGTGTGTGTGTGTGTTTGTATGTGTGCAAGTGTTTGTATGTGTGTGTTAATGTGTTTGCATTTGCATGTGTGTGCATATTTGTGTATTCGTGTATGTGTGAGAATGCATTTGGGTATTCGTGTGTCTGTAAGTGTTTGCACGTGTATATGTTAATGTGTGAGTACATTTTGTGTATTAGTATGTGTGTTCATGTATTCATGTGTGTGTATTCATATGTGTGCGTATATATTTGACATGCGTGTGTATTCATGTGTATGTGTGTATGTGTTTAAGACTGTAAGATTTAGCTGGATGTTCATTCCATGGCCTACATTTTATGCCAAAACTTGAAGTAGGATAAGTGATACATAATGCCTACCCCTAAGAACAAAAACTGTCCTTACATTTAACTTGAGGGGTTGAAAGACTACCAAAACGCCCAGCATTGGTTTACAAATCCACCCCCCTGGCCTTTCTCTGAGGTTTATGGATGGCATATGTCAAGTTTCAAAAGGATGTAAAGTTATATGTTGCTAGTGATGGATTTACAGAAAGAATGAGCATGGGTGATATATGTATGAAAATCCCATATAGAAACCCCTTTCTTTGTAAGCTAATTTAGGAATAAAATAAAATGTCTAGTCTTACTCATTCAGGCCATTTTCCACAGTGCATTTGAAAGAAAGACTTGATTGAATATGAAATCCCAGTACTGAAAATGTCACGGAATTTAAATAGAAAACAACGTTAATTCTGAATTTGGATGTGTGATCACCCAAATATTCTTCTTTACCACTCTTATATTAGAACATGGTCTTTGCATTTGTTCTTGCTTATTTAGATATTTTGGCTCAAATTGTTTTCACAGAACATGTAGATGCTGTTTGTTTAATATACTAGGGACTTACAACAAAACTTTCATGTGTTTGTCTCTCATGAGTTTTTCATTGGATTGTATTTGGGTTTTTGAGGCTGCCTGCAGTTATTACTAAGTCACCATTTCATGATCAGGTGTTTCTTCCCCCCTTAGTAAGGCAGGTATTACTGTTTTTCTAAGTTTCAGTCTGCATTTTTCATGTAAGTGCTATTTTAATGACACATTAAAACTCTCTCCATTCCTGTTACCTCTTTGCTTTCTCCAGGTGAGTACAGGGATAAAGTGAGAAGAAAAGAGCCTATTTCACTTTTCTATCAGTGAAGAAGGAGCAGAATTGCCATCCTGGCTGAGGTGCTTCAATAGCTGGAGGCTTTCCCTTCAGTGATCCTCAGTGCTTTCCTCTGGAGTCCTCTTAGATGAACTCGCCCAAGCTCACCATGTTAGCAAGGGTTCTTGCGATGCTGCTGAGACACTCAGACTGTGCCTGGAAGGAACAGCTGGCAGCAACAAACAGTGCATTCCAGACTTGATACTGCCTTTCATGAAACACACCTTCAGTCTCTCCCCTCTACCATCTTTCCAGCTAAGAGATGTTAAAACAGGCAGTTCTTGGCAGAGGACCTGATTATAATCCAGTTCTCTAAAATGCCCATTTCTGCCCTGTGTGTTACATACATGTCCATGATGTGTTGAGGTTGTAAACTAAGTAGATAATCATTTGCTGAGGTTTTCTCTCAGCTTCCATCATTGTTAAAATTGGAAATGTTTAGGGGAATGTATTAGAGAACTGAAGCAATGTGGTCTCGAGGAATAGAAGTTTGAAAAAAAACAATGACAAGATTTACAGATTGTAAAATAATCCTAGGCAGAAACTTAATACTAGGTCCAAGGAAATAGAGTATTCATTTCATGCCTCACCATGATGAAGACAAATTTGCATAAGATATGTTGAAAATGATGTTGAATATGGTCTGTGAAGTGATCATCCCAAGTATTTCAAGAATTGTTTTTTTCCAAAAAGACAGAAACTGGCTTTATTACTTTAAAATACATGCTCATTCATATGCATACAGATAGAATATCTTTTCTTTCAGCCTTACTTTTTTTTTTGAGACAGGGTTTCTCTGTGTAGCCTTGTCTGTCCTGAACTCTCTTTGTAAACCATGCTGACTTCAAACTCACATATGTGAGCCTGCCTCTACCTCCCTGAGTGCTGGGATTACAAGCGTGTACCACCACACCTTGCTTTAAAAGAATTGTTTTAAAATGTAAATGTTGCCTTTTCTAAAATATAGCATAAATAAATTATTGTTCTGGCCAGCCACAGACAAATTGGGACTTAATGTTTTGATTCCCCTGGTTTTAAGGTTTCTCCTAGGTTTCTGCTCCATCCATGGCTCATTGGCATGTAAGCGTGGAAGAGAGTGCCTCCAATGGGACTCTCATCCCAGGTCTAATGAACTTTTATAGGGCTGGTTGTCAGCCTGTACTATTTAAGACACTATGGAAACATCTGGACTCTGCTGAGAATAGCAATGGTTACCAAAAGAGGGTGAGGTGCAGGGACCACAGGAACCCAGCAAGAGAAGGCCTGCAATACTGTTAAGTGTCTAATGCACCAGACAGGCCATCCCTAACACCTAACTATCTGACCTACAGGTTCAATACTGTTGACATTGATAGCATTGGTTTCAGTGGGATAATGTATGAGCCTTGTTGGATTATAATCTTTCTACTAGACATTTTCTTGGGAAACCATTTACTCTACATTGAGTCAAGCTTCCTGTCGGTCAGTATGAAGAGCCAGGCATAAATTTATGCATAGTGTGCACCTGCCCCCCCCACTTTAAAATTTTCATTGAGCAAATCACTTACTTGACATCTCAAACCCTGTAAATGGCCTCAACTTTCTATTAATAGTAATAAGTAGTGTGGGACACTAGTGAAGGGAAAATTAATAGTGCACAGTATCAATATGTCTGAGAGGAGACCCTCATGGTAACTATAGTGTGCCTTAGTCCAAGGCATTCCTGTAGCTAACTATGGATCTTGATTCTGATCAATAGCGTTAAGTAATTTGGGTTTTGGGCATAATTTTACAAATTGTTCATTCAGATTATTTTCTGAATAAATCAAGTTCCTAATAAGGAGGTAGAAAAGTTCATCATGGTTTGTGGGGGTATCACTCATAGCTGTTTCAGCTTTTATAATGCCTTAGAGTACTCAAATGTGACTGTTCTGCAAGCAATGTTTGTTGGAGAGAGTTGTTTCAAGTTTGATGCTACCATGTAGCTTTAGCTTGGCACTTATAATACTATATATAGCAAAATATGTAAAAAAAACAAAAATCTGTGAGGACAGGTGTAGCCAGTGCTTTAAAGCTGTTTCATGACACTTGGGTTCTACACCTCACCTTGGCAAAGTAATTGGTCCAAGATCTTCGTTATAGATGAAAGTCACACATCATGGGAGACTGTTAGTCCAAATATACGACTGGGCTGGGAAACTGTACAGCATTATCTCAACATTGTTGACAAGAGGCTGGGATGTTCTTATTCAGTATAAATATAATGTTTGTCCATGTAAACAACCTGGTAACAGCTTGTAATGTAGTATTGAAGGTTTGCATATAAAAAATTTAAATATCCAGTCTATAGAAATCAAATATCTTGGGGGATTCCTATTGAATAAAATGTTTACAAGACCACTTCTTACAAAACCGCATGTGCCATTCTCATTGTAACTTCGTGTTAACCTGGGCATTCATTCCTTTATTACTCATATGGTGCCTGACTATGATAGATAAGATGTTACAATTCCTTGCAAAGGAAGAGTTGAGTTCCAGAGAGGAATGTGCATAAAGTCCGAAAAATTTGAAAGGAAATATTTAGTTTTTGTTATGCCTATTTGTTGTGTCTTTGTGTGCACATTTGCATCTGCTGTGCACAAATCTAGACATGTCACGGTGCATATGTGGATTTTAGAGGATGAGCTGTGGGGGTGAGCTCCCTCACTATGTGGGTCCTAGAGATTGAACTCAATGTTTCAGGCTTGTCTACAAGCCTTTAAATGTAGTGTACTCTCAACACCCTGAACATGTTTTGATTATAGTTTCTATAAGTATAAGATTATAGTATGTGTAAGATGCAGATGGGCATGTGTACAAGTCTGCAACCTCAGTGCATGGAAGATGGAGGCAGACGGATCATGAGTTTGATGATAGACTGTGCTATAGTGGAAGAATGAGTGAATGAATGAGTGGATGTTACCTTGAACTTTGTAACATACCTGGAAGAGCAAAATAGATAATGATATAATGATATAAAATGCCTGGTATACATACATATAAAAGAAAAAATTCCATACCTTTTAAAGACCATTAATTTGCAAAATTTATCAAAGTTATTGTATATTTTACATATATATAGTGTTGCAATGGCTCCTGGTCACAGATACTTATTACTCCACTGTTCTTGCATCCTATCATTTTAAAATGTTGTTTAAGTAGACACAGCTATTAGAATAATGAAAATGACCAGAAACAGCCACTGCTTCCAAGCCCTGCACACCCAAGAAAGCCATGACCTTAGATTTAAAAGTCATGATGTTTAGACTTCCTTATATAATGCTTAGATTACAAAGATACTTTCTGTTTTGGCTGCCAAAAATCCATGGTATGATGTGGGCAACAGTGTTCCTCAAAGAGATGTGGTTTTGTGCTTTTGTCTGTCTGTTTCTTAAGGCAGAGTCCAGCCTGCCCTCACACTCATGACTCTCCTGCTGCCACCCTCTTTTTGATTGCTGGGCATGCAGACAGGCATCCTCATGCCTGGCAAAAGAAATCTGATGTTAAAAGGAGCTGGCGTCTTCAGCTGGACCCATGTGTTCATTCCACCAAGTGAATATGTGACAGGGTATACTGGATCCTGCTTACCCTCTGGGGCCCACCTGCCAAGGCATGTTGGTTGAATGTGTAGGAAGAGAGTGCTCTTGCCATTTCTCATGCTCAGAGAGAGCATGAGAGCTGTAGAGAAGAGCTCTCCCCCTCCTCACCTGGCACTGTCTTATTCCTTTACAATAGCCCACATTATCCATTCTTTTTTACTTACATGTATTTTCTCCTCTTGTCTTCGCTAATTTCTTCCCAATGGTAGATGAGTCAGTGAAATGTTCTCTCAGCTAGTTAAACTTGCTCTGAATGATGTCATCAGAGTTGGATTGATTTTCACAAACAATACCAGCATTAATCAAGTTTTCAGGACTACAGTCTGTCCTTGAAAACAGCTCTTAAGATCTACTGAGCTGGAACAAAATAGATATTCAGGAAATGTTTCTGAAGGAATAAACTGAGAAACAAATAGACAACTAAAAAGAACATAGTCATTCTTTTATTTATTTATTTATTTATTTATTTATTTATTTATTACAGTTTATTCACTTTGTATCTCTGCTGTAGCCTCCTCCCCATCCCCTCCCAGTCCCACTCTCTCTCCCTCTTCTTCTCCTATGCCCCTCCCCCATTCCAATGATAGGAGAGGTCCTCTTCTCCTTCCATCTGATCCTAGTTTATCAGGTCTCATCTGGACTGGTTTCTTTGTCTTCCTCTGTGGACTGGTAAGGCTGCTCCCCCCTCAGGTGGAGGTGATCAAAAAGCCAGCCTGTGAGTTTACGTCAGAGATGTTCCCTTCCTATTATTGGGGAACCTTCTTGGTCACTGAGATGCCATGGGCTACTTCTGTGTAGGGGTTCTAAGTTATCTCCATGTATGGTCCTTGTCATTCTTAACTCTTTTGCTCACCTCTGGGAACCAATAAGGACTGTTGCAAGAGAGGATTCTACTCTCTTTTCAAGACACTGAAAATGTGTCCCAAGCATCATTCCTGGTTCTGACACAAATAATACAAGAAGTGAAGGGACAATTGGCTGCATAAAATAAAATGTTCAAACATCTGTAAACTGATAAAATTTTATTCAAGCCCACACAAAATTAAATACTTAACTATTGTGATTGTTACATTGTTTAATAATAATATATTTTTAAGTTTTAAAAATGGCTTCTTGGTATAATGTGCTTGTGGAATGTATACAATTTACCCTTGTTCATTCAAATGTTGATTTCTCTACCCCATTATTTGGTTTCAATCCGGACATTGTGTTGTGGAGAACAGGGATCAGCAACAGAGGATTTCAAACCAGGAGGAGAGATGAACCAAACCTTAGATATGACTAAAAGCAAGTATAATGAGTGAAATCTGAATGGTAAGAAACTTGAAGGTTTAGGATGGAGTAACTATTGCCAGCATTGTGCTCTAGGTTAATTAAATAAATCCCAGTCTCTGCATAGTGATTTGGGTATACAGCTAATTTAGGAATAGCCACTGTTTAACAAAAAGATAAAACAATTGTAAATATTAATAACCCACAATAAGGGCCATTTTTATGAATAACAGTTGGTGTGCTCTTCTTTAGAGAAGATATTTTTCCCACTCTCAGGAGTCCTTAATTGCCTATGTAGGATTGATGTATCATGGACTTTCACCATCCATGTTATCATATCTTTTGGTGTCATCCTTGTTTAGCTCATTTTAGGCAGCCATGTTGGTGAGACTTTATGGGTGTAGCTTTTGACATTACTGGGAGATACAACTTCATATCAAACACCCTGGTCCTTTGGCTCCTAGATACTTTCTAGTTCCTTTCTTCAGTGGTCCTGATGGGCAGGTGTTGTGATTAGCCCTGATATGTACATACAGGGAACACTGTATAGACTGAACAGGATGTCTTTATATATTTAGAATTATATATTTATATACATACATGCATAAAAAAACAAGTAATATGCAGGATCCATGAAGAGAACAAGGGGAGATATATTGGAGGATTTGGAGTCAGGAAAGGGAAAGGAGAACTGATATAATTCTGTTATAATATCAAAAATAAGATAAATGTCAATTATTGCAAGATGGCTGCCACGAGAGGACACTGTGTCTGAGGAGTAGGACAGCAGAAACAACACAGAGACCAAGACACTGAACTCTGGGACCTAAGACACCAGCATTTGTGATTGCCAGGTGAGCAGAACTCCTACGGTGAGGAAATCAAGTGGGAAAATCCTAGGGACACCCAGTTATTCCCAGAAAAAAAAACTCCGGGTGACTGGCGGCACACAGCCCTGATCTGAACACGCAGCCAAGCACAGCTCGGATCTGAACTAGCAGCCGTGCTAGGCGCCAACAGCCGCCATACCAGATTGGGTCACACAGTCTCCTGGCCAGACTGAGGAAGACCTGGGTACCATTTTGACTGACCTGCATACTGCGGGCACACACTGCTCGGCTCTGCCAGCAAACACCTCAGTCCCTGTGTGTGTACACAGGCCAGATTGAGAGGGCCTAGGGGACCATTTTGACCGGCCTGCACACTGCAGGTGCACACTGCTCAGGTCCACCAGCAGCCACCTCAGTTCATGTGTGTGTCCAAGGGCCAAACTGAGAAGGACCCGGGTTCTGTTTCAACCGGCAGGCATATGGCAGGCGCACACCGATTGCCTCCTCCAGAAACCACCTCAGTCCGTGTGTGTGTGTGTGTGTGTGTGTGTGTGTGTTTGTGTGTACACGGGCCAGACTGAGAGGGCCTAGGGGACCTTTTTGACCGCCCTGCATACTGCGGGCACACACTGCTCGGGTCCGCCAGCAGCCACCTCAGTCTGTGTATGTGTGTGTCCAAGGGCCAAAGGGCACCATTGCAGACCGGCCTGCACACAGCAGGTGCACACTGCTCCACAATGCCTGCAACCACTCCAGACCAAGTCTGTGTGCCCCAAATATCATCTCAGACCGTAGTGCACAGTCTATGGCCCAGAAGGGGGTGCCAAGTCTCCAGTCCAGGGAAGAGCCCTTAGCAGCAAGCCCAGGACGGAGTGCGGAGTTCCCAGCTGACATCTCAAACCTGGACACTCAGCCTCTAGCACAGAGTGAGAAGCCAAACCTCCAGACCAGAGGGGTGACAAGCCTGCAGTGCTCACAGCTTCTAGCACAGAGCCCACAACAGAGTTCAACTGAGACACAACACACACTATCAAACCACTGGAACTCCCTGATCTTCTTGAAGAATATTCTTGACACAAGAATTGATAGTTCCAGTCTGAAGTTCAGCCTTAAAGCACAAACAGCTCCTTGATTATATATAAACAAATGCCCAGAAATCGGTGAAAGAACTCACCCAACAAAAATCAGGACACCATGGCCCCACCAGAAACACCCAAAAGCAGTGGAGATTTAAATTCAGCGGAGACACAGGAAAATTAGGTTATAGCTATGATTATGCAGATATTAGAGGAACAAAAAGAGAG
>JAQQSO010007587.1:0-10512 GCA_028658305.1 Pachyuromys duprasi | reverse complement strand
GAAGATCAGCCAAGAAAAGCCAGTGTTGTTGAAGTAGAATCAGAATAGGAAAAACAACAGGAAATGAAGGTCTAGTCAAAGACAGTAACAGACTAGATTGTATATGGCTTTCTAGGCTTCTTAAGTACTTGGGCTCATACTCAATGTAAAGAACTTTTAGAATTCTTAAGTGATAATTTTCATTTCAGAAAGTTCACTCTGAAAAGATATGATTTAGGAGACAGCAAAAAGAAAGGGGAAGAGTGCAAAATCATGTGATGGCATTAGGCTTCTTTTAGAGAGAAATGGTCAGAAGCAATGGTCTAGAAAACATGAAGCCTGGACCAGGTGTGGCAATACATCCCTGAAATCCCAGCTCTTGTGAGACTGAGGCAAGAAGATCTTGAGTTTAGATACACCTACAAAGTGAGATCCTATCTCAAAAAAAAAAAAAAAAAGAAAAAGAAAAAAGAAAAATAAATAAAAAAGAAAGGAAGAAAACAATTAAAAGGTGAAGACTAGCTGAAGACATATCGCCTCCTGCTGCTCATTTCACATACTGTTTCCCTTTAAGAGGCCAGAAGTGGGAAATGAAGAAGAGCTGGTGTCCGTGCTGCAGCAGCTGATAGGCAAGTCACTGAATGAAGTATCCTTAGAGGCAGCACTATGCTTGGGTTTCCTGAGGCCCAGCAACAGCATGGTCCAGGAGTTCTTTCAGCTATGCCTGTGCCAAGGGTCCATGCACCAGAGGATGAAGGTATGAGAAGACCGGAAGCCGAGATCCCTTGGAAGTGTTTGGCAAACTTGGGTGGAATCTGTGCCTACTATCACATCCCAAAGAAATCAGGCTTCAGTTGTGCATAGCAGAGCTGTCTTTATGATTATATAAATCCATGACTATGGGGATATATGGACAAATAAGTATGCACATGTCCATATATTTGATATGAGTGTTCATTTATTATATGTGCACACATCCACTTGTGCTCTCATTCAAAAGGCCAAGAGGCAGAAAAAAACACCCTCTCCCTGTTCTCCAATGAGTTCTAGGCCCAGCCCTAAAGTCTGCTTGGCTGTCAGCACACCTCTGGGTACACCATATAACCCTCCTCACCCTTCACAGGCACTTAGGATGCTGGTCAAGATGATGAAAGTTCATTCAGCTGTAGTCACCAGGGCCATTCTGGAACAGCTACACTCTGATGTCCTTGATGTAAGCTCTAGGCTACCTTCCTTAGCACTAGAAGAGGACTGGATGAAGGAAAAAGTACATCATCTTTCCGTGTCCCTTCCTCTAGGATCGCTTTGAAGCCACCCAGATGCTCAAGACCATTGGGCTGGAAAAGATCCAGGCACAAGGGCTGGAAGAACTCACATTTGACCTGCTCAAGAGGAAGATACACAATGAACCCTTCCTAGTAAGATCCTAGCTCCCTGTCCCAACTCTGCCTCTTACTCTCGAGATAGTAATTCCCAACAAACACCACACCCTACTATCACACTGGTTTTACCCTATCCCTCATTCAGGCCATGTTTTTAATCTACCTTGTCTTTGGTCAAGAAGTTTCCCAGCTTGAATTGCAAAATGGTTGTACAAGTTTGAAATGGATGAGATTCTTGCCAGCATGAGCTATCACTTGAGTTTTTTATCTTAGCCATTCTGACGGGGTGTAAGCTGGAATCTCAAGGTTGTTTTGATTTGCATTTTGCCAATGACTTAAGAACATTGAGTATTTAAGTGTTTCTCAGCCATTTGAGATTCCTGTTGAGAATTCTATTTAGCTCTGTACCCCATTTTTAATTGAATAATTTGGTTTGTTGATGTTTAATTTCTTGAGTTCTTTACATATTTTGGATATTAGCCCTATTAGGTAGGTTAGTGAAGCTCTTTTCCCAATCTGTAGGCTGTCGTTTTGTTCTATTGACTATACTGACTGCTTTTGGATCACTTTCTCCTGGATGGGCTGCCTTGTCTGGCCTCAGTAAAGGAGGATTTCCTTGGCTTTGATATGACTTTATGTGCCAGAGTGGGTTGGTGGGGAAGAAGGGGACCCTTTTCTGAGGAGAAGGAAAGGGAGGAAACAGGGAAGAAAGAAAGTAGGAGAGTGGGACAGGAAGGAAAAAAGGGAGGGGCTGGGATCAGGATGTAAAGTGAAATAATAAAAACATCAATATAATTTTTAAAAGGGAGGGGAATGTAGAAATATATAGAACTAGGTGTGGTGGCATTAACCTTTAATCCCAGCACTCAGGGGGGCAGAGGCAGGCAGATCACTGTGAGTTTGAGGATAGTCTGGTCTACAAAGTGAGTCCAGGACAGCCAAGGCTGTTACAGAGAAAGCCTATCTCAAAAAACCAAAAAAAAATTTTTTAATTATATAAAAAATATACAGAAATAATAAAAGAAAAAAGGATAGATTATCGAGTGTGGTCTTCAATTATGAAACTATTGTCATTCTCAAATATTTTTAATTCACTGGTTTAGAATTCTGTATATTGATACAAGAATAAGGTTATTTTTTTATTCATGGGTATAGAATATACATATTGATTCAAATTTAAGGTTATTTTTGTTTGGGTTTGGTTTTTGGAGACAGGGTTTCTCTGTGTAGCCTTGGCTGTCTTGGACTCACTTGGGGACCAGGCTGGCCTCAAACTCAGAGATCCACCTGCCTCTGCCTCCCTGAGTGCCGGGATTACAGGTGTGGGCCACTGCAGCCAGCCCAAATTTAAGGTTATTTTTTATATACATATGTATTTATGTTTCTACTCTGGTATATGGGGTATTAGAACTATACAACTCATTTACAAATATAAGGTTTACATCCAGTCCTGTTAAAAGCTGTTATTACAAACTGTTTAGAATAATGAACTTACACAAGTTAATGGTTAATCAATCAGATGCATGGTCCTGTCAGAAACTAGTCTGGTTTATCAAAGAAATAAAAAATCCGAAGTTAAACAGATAGTAAATATCTAGAAGCAATGTTTGCCTATTCAGATTTATGATAGATATGATTATATACTATATAAATATAAATAGGTAGATGGTCCTCAAAAACTACAGAGACCTATAGAATATGTCATCTAAAGATATTTTTATTAATTTGAGGCCTTTTTGACTTGAGACATGTCAGCTCCTGGCAACACTCCCAGCCTACCTCAACGAAGATAATGAGCATCATAAAATCTCCTTTTGGGAGAGAGCTTCATTAATGGCAAGCGAGCCACTGGGCAAAAATGTCCCAGCTCTCTCTACAGACAATATGCTGTCCAAAATGGACAAGATTTAGACATAGGCTGAGTTAACAAGATTAGGCAAGTTCTTTATGTTTCTGGCTTCACAATTATGTCTGCCAGATATACTGGGCCAGAAGGCTGAAGACAATGCTCCAGTGTTTTATAGAGAGAATGGGTGACTGACTATGCAGTAAATTGCCTCTGTCATCTCTTAATTTTGGAAGCTTCTTGTGTGCACTTTCTACTTTAGTAATTTTATTCCTTCTCAAGTCTCTGATGAGGTTAAAGACTAGACAGTTATAGTTTCGCATTTAGGCTTAAGTTGTTTAGGGTTTGAGAAAATGTTTTAAAGCCTAGAAAGATGTTCTTTAGGTTGATAAATACAAGATATGACAGAGAATGATTTAGGTACAAAATTTTAGATTTACCTAGATAGGATAGATAGTATTTTCTTCAAGGTTGCCAAATACAAAGCTAAACATTTTTAATGTAACTTTTTACATATGGCTTGCTTGGTTGTTTCATAACTGTTCTTACTGTATGTTGTTTATTATAGTCCATATTAAAAAAAATCTTCAGCATAAAAATCTCACCCAAACTGCTTCCTACTATTCATTTCTTCTCCTTTCTTCCTATTAAAATGCTATTGCTATTACAAGCCCAGTGTGGTAGTACATGACTGTATTCCCAGCAAGGTAAAAGCAGGATAATCAGGAACTCAAGGCCAGTCTCAGCTACAAAACAAGTTTAAGGACTCTGTGGAAACATGAGATGTGGTGGGCATGGAAGGCCCAAATAGAACTTCCTATGGAAAGCTTTCCCAAATCCCCAGACTTAATGCTGCCTTTTTCTACATTTCATTCCATTTAACTTTACAGAACTGCAGCATTTCTACACTGTTCTAAAATGTAGATTGTCTCATCTCTTCGTAACACTTCTCAGTGGTTTCTAGTGCCCTCGGGGTGGCTTACTTTGTGTCATATCTCAAGCTCCACGCACCTCTTTAGTTTCTTCCCTCCAGTGCCAAGGACCAAACCCAGGCGCTTGCATAAAGTAAAGTGCTCTACCACTGAGCTACTTCTCCAAGCTTTGGTCCTTTGAAGACTCACTGTAGCCCAGCTGGCCTCAAACTCACACTCCTCCCCTCTCTGCCTCCCAAGTGCTGGGATTACAGGTGTGCCCCACCCTGCCCAGAGCTTCTCCAGCTTTACTTCTCATAGTCGCATACCAGCTGTGCTTAGGGTGACCATATCCTGATGCACCAGTATAATTATTGACTACAATCTGAAAAGTCCCAGTCTCTCTCCATTCTTCCACTCATCCTTCAACTACAAGCTGGGACATCACTTCCTCCAGGAGTGCACCCTTCACAGTACCTAATTGCCTGTTTGCTTCTCTGCTTCACCTGTTGAGCTGCTCCAGGCAGGTACCCTTTGTAATCAAAACTCAAGTGCTTAATAAAGGTGTGTGAAGTGCTGCAATGGTGCACCCCTGCATTCCCTCTCTCTGTCCCATTCTGCAGGCAATGAGGCAAGCTGTGGCTGAAACTGTGGAAGTGCTCAAGATGAAGCCTTTAATAACGAAACTGGTGGAGGCGTAAGTTGAACTAGACAGGGCTAGAAAGCAAGAGGGGTTGCCTAAGAACCTTGTCTGTACTTTTGGGCAGGTCATTCTGAGTCTAGGCTTTTGTTTATTTAGAAAAAGAAAAAAAAAGCTTGTAATACCACCCAGGGTTACTATAAAACACTACTATAACCCCAAAGGAACTTTTGGAAGGCATCAAGTTCTGGTGATAATCAAACCCTGATCATCATTTTAGTGTTTAATGGCAAACTGTAATACCTGTCCCTCTCAGCTTCTTCTCTGACTTGAGAAACAGAGAATGAAATTAGCAACTCATCATCATGCCCGATTCACTCTGGGCTGAGATGTAACCAACCTCCCTTGCACTGAACAACATACCCACTTCTACACAGGCAACTGATGAGCCCAGATGTCAGTGACCGTCAGGAAGCAATCATCTCTTTGGTAAGCAGGGCTGTTTTTTGTTTTGTTTTGACTCAATTTTTGAGACTTATTGATGATGGTAAACAATTACTGATAAGAAAGAACTGTAGTTTGGGGAAGTTATTTACTTTAGAATTCTAGTACTATTGGAAGTTCAAGCCTTGGGCTGAGTAGGATAGATGGTAGATGAGTATGAAGGATGCTCTCAGATATTACAGAAAAGGTCTTGACCCTGACAAATAACGGGAGAGTCCCCTAATGCCAAGGAAAGAAACCACATCTCTCTAGGTCATAGGGTCATCTCAAAAGGAGAGGGGGAAAGAGGCTGGGGACTTTACCTTCTTGGGGCTGGTTACTTAGGCAGTTATCATTCTCTGCCCAGGGTGCCCTGGGGATCCGCAACGAACAGTTGTTCCACTTGCTGCTGGACATGCTAGATGCAGAAGAGACCCAGAGTATGAAGAAGAGTGTAAGACATTCCTGTCCTGTAGCCCTCTTCTCTATTTCTCCTCCACATCCCTCCCATTCATCTATTTGTTCAGTCAACAATGGGGAATTGGGGCAAAAGTCTTCAGACATGGTCCCATGGTAACATGTGTAAGAACTTCCCCTTTCCCAGCTACCTCTTTTCCAAGCCTGCACACAAAGTGAGCCAGCCTCAGAATCCTTATTTCCATGCAGATACAAGAAACATTACTTGTTTGGGCCTCAAACAATCCCTGGATCCAAAACAAGCTGAAGGACAAGGTTTTCTTTGTGTGTGATGTACCTAAGACTGTGAAGGCAGAGCCTACAAGGTTCCGGGAGGAGCCACAGGGCCTAGATGACTTATGTATCAAAGACTTCCGAGAGGTTAAGCTGAACCCCTTATATATTGCAAAGTCCTGCATCAAGCAAGGTGAAAAGCAAGAGGCACCTGCCTTTTCATTCTATTTCTCCAAACCAAGAAAGCAAAAGTCACCAGACAAAGGGCCTTGGGAGCCAAAAATCAGGGCACAACTCCGGGACTTGTTGAGGCCTCATGATAGTTTTATTTGGGCCTAATTCCTATCCTTTCCTTCAGAATGGTTTCCTGAGAAGACATCTCTTGCATTTTCCCTTTCATGAATAAACACTTGCTTGTCGCTTTACCTAGTTTCTGAATCACCACTGTTATTCATTTCCGGGATTACACTGGGATAGTCTCCTTCCCATGGTTGGGTGTTCTTTCTATGCAGTCATAGTTCATCAGGGCAAAGAAGGAAGGAGAGAGCCCAATGTTCTTTCTCTGTGGCTAGCTTTCCTCCTGTTCTAGCTTCATTCTGTTGCTGTGCCAAATAACATTACCAAAAACAACTTAGGAAAGGATTTCTTTAGCTTACATTTCTAGGTCACAGTCCATTACTGAGAACATGGATTTGAAGGCATGTAGGACCACTACATGCAGGCTTATGCTTAGCTAGATCTCTTAAGATATCCATGGGATACCACCTACAGTGAAATGGGCCCTCCTATGTCAATTTAGGATCCAGATAATCTCCCACAAACATGCCCACAGGCCAGAGGTAAGCAATGCCTAAACTGAAGTTTTCTCTAAACTCTAGATTGTGTCAAGTTGACAATTAAAAAAACGAAAACAAAAAAACAAACTTCCCTAAATCAAGTTCCTTGTTAGTGCCCAGAACCTGGTAACAAAACTAGAGAGCTGGACCTCTGTCAACAGAACATATGGAGAAAATACTGGGTAGTTTGATGATCAGACTTTTTTTTTTTTTAACTAACTTTGCCTCCCAACCTCATTCATCTCTCTAAAATGGTGAGAACTAAGAATTTTTTTTAAAGATTTATTTATTAGGTATATAATGTTCTGCCTGTATGTGTGCCTGCATGCCAGAAGAGGGCACCAGATCTCATTATGGATGGTTATGAGCCACTGTGTGGTTGCTGGGAATTGAACTCATGACCTCTGGAAGAGCAGCCAGTGCTCTTAACCTCTGAGCCATCTCTCCAGCCCAAGAACTTTTAATTTTTAAATTCCATTTACTTATTCATGTAAATACATATGTGTGTATGAATCTACATACCACAGCACAACTTGGAAAAGGTCACTTCTCTCCATATACCAGGCATCAAACTCAGGTAATCAGACTTGGTAAGAAGTAACTATCTGCTGAGCCATCTTTCTGGCCTCTTTTTAAAAATCTTTTTGAGATAGTGTCTAGCTAGGTATCCCAGACCAAGAACTATGGGGCCAGAGGTTGAGATGTAGCTCAGTGATAAGGATGCTGTCTAACATGGACAAAGCTCTTGGGTTCAATATCATCACCCTCAAAAAAAAAAAAAAAAGTAAGGATGATTACTATAGCTGAACAAAAGTGGATATTACAGTATAGTGTTAGAGAGGAAGGTAAATCCTGTAGGATCTTGTAAATCAGGGGTGGGGAATTAGGTTATAGTCTATATGGAATACAAAGCAATTCAAAGAGCTGGAGAGATGGTTCAGCAATTAGGAGTGCTGTTCTTGTAGAAAACCTGGGTTTGGTTCCCAGCACCCGCATAGCAGCTCACAACCATCAAGTTCTAGAGGAACCAAAGCCCTCTTCTGACTTCCACAGGCTACTACACATGTGGTACGTAGGCATATACACATAAAATTAAATAAACATTTAAAAATTAAAGCGTCTGAAAGTTTAAAAAAATACTGACATACAGTCTTGTAACTTACATCTCTACACCATTTGGTTGTGTAGGGAGACTTGTGAACAAAAAGTCCACTGCAATAAGTGTCATAAAGAAACAAAGGTAGTTTGCTATCAGAACTATCTAGAGTATAGATATGGCTTTGGGGTATATTTTTAAGATAGAATCAAAATGGCCCGCATATGTTAGAAATCAAGAAATTCTAAGTTTTGACCTGATCTGGCCTGGGTGGGTTGGTAAAGATAGGTTAGGAAGACTAAGAAAAAAACTGATCTGGAAGCTCAAATATTCTATTTAGTACACGTTAAGTTTCAAGCATCTAATTGGAAAAGATAAACATTTAGGGGTGAGAGATAATGAAGGACACCAGGACTGGAAATAAAAAGTCTAATAGCATGGTAACATTGAACATTCTCAGAACTGGCTCCCTCCTCCCCACCAAGTTCTGCTCCACCACATATGGGTTGAAGCTAGGGCTGTAATGTTAAATCCTCAGGTCATCCTTGAGAACTGCTATTCTAAACTAAGTAGGAGCTCAATAACAGTTAGAAATAACACTTAGGAATTCTGTAGGGTTAGTTTGCTTACTGAATACTAAGTGTAACAAACAATGCACTCAATGTCCACAAAAAAACAAGCAGCTTTTATTGCAGTATTACAAAACACTTTCCATTTGGCAATATTTTACAGTGCACTTAGCTTCGAGAATTGGGAAGGAGAAGGTGGGACACTAAAAGGAAAATTTTCAATGGATATTTCTAAAAGGAAAACTGTCCCCAGCCCTCCCACCCAAATAAAAACCCAAATGTCAATTCCACTACCCAAGAGGCCATGAGGAAAGCAGCAGGCAAACTCCTGACAATTCCACTATGGATCATGTCAGAGACAAAGGAATAGTCAAAACAGTCATCAGTACGGTCGGTTGCGCTGATCATTTCTGTAGTCGTTTCTAGAAACAAAAAATTAAAAAAAAAAAAAACAACAAACTAAATTCTCAGTTTTTTACCAATGGAGCATCAGACATTCCTTCAGAGTGCTGGTGACCTGTACCAGCTAGATATTTTCTATAAAAACTGGAAATACATCTTATTTATGTATCCCAAGAAAGTATTTTTCTTTTTGAGACAGGGTCTCAACATAACCCTGGATCTCCTGGAACTCACTCTGCAGACCAGGCTGTCCTCAAACTCAAAAGAGTATTCTTAATAACTCTAATTCATCAGCTTTAAGACTTACAAACTTTGTTAAAGAGGCTTTGCTATCCATCACCTCTAGTAATTTTCTACCTAGACCAAGAAAAAAAAAAAAACCACTGTAATTACTTCCAATTATCTATAATGCCAATTCTAGTCTCCAGATAAAACCTGAATAGTGAAGTAACTTTTAAATTCACATTTCATGTATAAATTCTGTATCTGTCACTTACTATGTATGGAATCTCAAGTTACTAAATGTCTGCCGATGTTATGTAGACTAACAAAAGGACCAGAACTAAAGTTGTATAAAGACACACTACAGTATTTGCCACAAAGTTTAGTATATGATACTAAACAATTGTACAATTCTTTCTATGGGCAAGCAACTATAACAATCTCATAAAACTCTACAAATTAGATATCATTTGCTCCATTGTACAGACCAGACTATTGATGCTGCTCCAAAGGGTTACATAACTTGCCTAAGGTTACATTAAGATGTGGAACAAAAGCCAGGCAGTTTGGTACTACAGTATGTAAACACTACACTAATTCTCACTAGCTTACACTATCCCCAGAAAATAATATAAGGAACAAGTGCAGGGATTGAAAATTCTCCAAGAACTTTGTTAAAAAATAATTACAGTATTTCTTTCTTTCTGAAAATAATTTATTTTATGTGCATTAGTGTGATGGTGTCAGATCCCTTGGAATTGGAGGTACAGACAGTTGTGAGCTACCACGTGGGTGCTGAGAATTGAACCTGGGTCCTTTGGAAGAATAGACAGTGCTCTTAACCACTGAGCCATCTCTCCAGCAACTCCCCCAAGAACTCTTAATTTAAATAATGTCATTATCTCTCTCAATCCCAATTTTCTTTAGTCATAAGAAAAGCAACAAATATTAAGATTAATTTACAAAATAAAATAAAAATTTGAAATTATTAAGCAGGGAAGTAAACAGATTAAAAAATGTCAATGCAATTAAAGAAAAAAATGTGACAAAAATAGCTTGAACCCTAAAACCTAGAAGCAGTGAGGCAAAAGGGTTCACAAGTACATCTGAATACTCACCTTCCTCCCATTTTGCCTCCGTAGCCACCTCGGTCTCCTCCATAAACCCCACCTCGGTCTCCTCCGTAGCCTCCACTGCTGCCGCCACCACCACCTCGGTCTCCTCCATAGCCCCCCCTGCTTCGGTCTCCTCCATATCCTCCTCGATCGCCTCCGTAGCCACCCCCTCTATCTCCACCATAGCCACCTCGGTCTCCTCCATAGCCACCTCCTCGGTCTCCACCATAGCTGCCTCCTCTATCTCCACCATAGCCACCCCCACTTCTATCTCCACCATAGCCACCCCCACTTCTATCTCCACCATAGCCACCCCCACTTCTATCTCCACCATAGCCACC
>JAQQSO010007586.1:0-10514 GCA_028658305.1 Pachyuromys duprasi | reverse complement strand
ATTTCTTTTTAAATTTCTTAATTGTATAATCTTTATTGTAAACAAATTGTAAATTAAATAAACATAACAGACACCAAAATTAACCAGACCCTAAATCTATAAAATTCAATGAACTTCTGTGCCATTAGAATAGGCATTCAAATGGTAAGCAATAGAGTTTCACATTAAATTTACACTTTCAGTATTAAATATATTTTACGTATTTATCTACCAACTAGACAAAAAAAAATCCCATGACAAAAGTAGAGCTAGAAAAATAATTCAGATTCATGCTTTTTAAAACGAAGTGTCACATATACATATAGACACACGCTCCTAAATACATAAATACAACCAGCTTGGTCTGTATAATGTTTTCTATATGTATATGTTTTCAAGGCTGATAATGTATACTTCCTAGAGAAGACTATTTCATAATTTCATGCAATGTGTTTCAGTCATATTTACACCCCAACTGCTCCCAGATTCACATCCACACTCCTTACCCATCAAACTTTGTAGAATCTTTGGTTTTGTTTTTAACTCATACATAATCTTATTTGTGCTGCCTAAATATTCATGGATTTGGGGCCCTTTTATTAGGGCGTGGTGAGCTTACCAGTAGTCACCCTCTTAAGGAAAACAACTCTCTATCCCAGACACTATCAACTGCCAATCACTTCTATACAGTGTACTATGTGTGGGGCTTAGTGTCTACCTACTCTCTCCATAGTGGGATTTTGACTTTTCAAATTTTTATTTGAGAAACAACTTGGGGAGATAAAGAGTGTTAGTTGCTTGGATACCTACATACTCAAATCTCTCCTCTTCACTATATATTAAATGAAACTGATAACACCCATCCTGCTTCTGAGAAGACCAAACACACACACACACACACATGCATATATATTTATTTTTATATTACATTGTTATGACAAAGCCACATACAAAAATACCCAAAGGTGACTGCTGCCTTTGCAATGCTTCCAAGTGCTTTGCACAGTGCCCTTTTGGAGGCTCTCTGCCTTCACTGGACACAAGCCAGAATTTGGTTCCTGTTCTGAAGCTCTGCTGTCTTCTGAATGATGCGCAGTACTCAGCCCGAGAACTGGCATTTCACCTGGCAGGATTTAAGGCTGTCATAGTTGGAAACAAAAGAGTATGCTGGGCTGGGTTATATATATATAGACATGGCTTTCTGTTCAAGCATGATTGCACCACCATGAGCAACCAAATGTAAACGTGCAAATTAGTTCAATACAAAGAAGCCAGGACTAAGACAGAGAAGTGAAGCCGGTGTTGAGCAGGAGATAAGAGCAGGTATAAATGGTAGCAAATGCTGTAGTGAGTCATTAAAGATGATCTCTACTTCATTCTGAAAATGCTAAATTCCTCAGCCAGAATTCATAAAGCAGCTTCACAGTTTATTTCTCTTAAGTGCCGTAACTATCTTGAAAAGATAGTCATTTAATTGAACAGAATGATTTTTTTTTTTGCAGGGATCTCCATTATCCTCAGGGCATTAACAGACTTTTTAATCCTTGGTTCTCAATCAGTAGTCCATAGCACAAGTGAAGGAAGGAACAGGAAGGCATTGCTAGTGAATTTATTTTGTGGATAGATTATAAAACTCAAGCTCATGACCATTTGTGTTCATTAAGAATCCCACAGACTTCTGAGATGGAATAAGGGTGTCCACTCTCTCTTGTGTCCTGGTGAGCTGCCAGCTGGATAATTACTTTCTGCCAGTAAAAATAATCCCCTTGAGGTTAGCATTGGTGTAGGCCTTGATTTATTTATTTTTTCCACTTCCAACTTGGATCTGTTGTTTCAGTGGGGTTAGCGTCTATGTGTGGAATAGGTTTTTGCAAGCATTCTCCACTTTCCCAGTAATTTTTCTAGCACCACAAGATGCTAGATTTAAGATCTGAGGATCTTAAATTGCTGAATCACAGCCTCTGCCCCCATTCCTCCATTTTTACTAAATATTCTGGATTCACTGAAGAAACACCTACTTTTAAGATATTCTCTTGAAGATATGATCATTGCATTTTATAATACCTGCACCCTCTCCATGATTTGAAATGAAATGCTCTCACATATGATCATGTCTCTGAACACTTGATCAGCAGCTGCTTGAAGGACTAGAGGTGAGGACATGCAGAAGATGAGTCACTAAGGTTTCCTAGCCTAGTCACTGCTATACATCTCTCTGCTTCCTAACTACAGATATAACATAGCCAACCACTTCATTCTCTTTGCCACGTCGCTTCTACAATGATGGAATATTTCCCCTTCAATTACAAGGGGAATAGCCACGTCATCTCCTACCTTGCTCCTTGGTAGGTATTTGGTCACAGTAACAATAAAAGTATATCTGTCCACATTTCAGTAGCTTTTTACACAAATCTAAGGCTATGTGTGAAGGAATTTCAGGTCAGACGGAGCCACAAATATTGTATCCCATAGATAGAGTTTCCATTTGTTTTGATATAGACTGACTTGCACTAAAGCATTAACAACATTTTTAAGACTTCAGTTTTTATTTAAACATAGTATAAATCTTATTCAACATGATTATCCCTGAACATTGGAAAATAAAAAGTTAGAAAAAATATTTTAGTCAAGCAGATTTATTTTTTCAGCTTCTTCTTTAGCGCAGTTGTGGGAATCAAACAAGGAAAGTATTGAAAATTCACCTAAAGACTCTTTCTTTCTTTCTTTCTTTCTTTCTTTCTTTCTTTCTTTCTTTCTTTCTTTCTTTCTTTCTTTCTTTCTTTCTTTCTTTCTTTCTTTCTTCCTCTCTCTCTCTCTCTTCTTTTTTTTGAAAAAGTTAATCTAAGATTAAAGTATTTTTCATTTTAAAACTTCCTTTTTCTGAAATTTGTTTTCAGTTCTTTTTTTTTTACATTGGGTGATTTTTATTTATTTATTTTTATTTATTACTTTGTATCCCAGCTGTAGCCCCCTTCCTCATCCCCTCCCAATCCCACCCTCTATCCCTATTCGACTCCCATACCACTTTCCCAGTGCAGTGATAGGCGAGGTCCTCCTCCCCTTCGCTCTGACCCTAGCCTATCAGGTCTCATCAGAACTGTCTGCACCATCTTCCACTGTGGCCTAGTAAGGCTGTTCCCCCATCAGGGGAGGTGATCAAAGAGTCAGACACTGAGTTCATTGTCAGAGACAGACCCTGTTCTCTTCAGTAGGGAACACACTTGGACACTGAGCTGCCGTGGGCTACATCTGTGCAGGGGTTCTAGGTTATCTTCATGCATGGTCCTTGATTGGAATATCAGTCTCAGAAAAGCCCCCTGTGCCCAGTTTTTTTTGGTTTTGTTGCTCTCCTTATGAAGCTCCTGTCCCCTCCAGGCCTTTCTGTCTCCCCTTCTTTCATAAGATTTCCTGCACTCTGCCCAAATTTTGGCCATGAGTCTCAGCATCTGCTTTAATACCCTGCTGGTTAGAGTCTTCCTGACACCCTCTATGGTAGGCTCCTGTCTTGTTCCTTGTTTTTACTCTCTTCCAATATCCATCCCATTTACCTTTCTGAATGAGGATTGAGCAGCTTACCCAGGATCATCCTTCTTGCTTACCTTCTTTAGGTGTACAGACTTTAGTATAATTATCCTATACTATATGTCTAATATTCACATATAAATGCATATATACTGTTGCTCTGTTGCCCTTGAGATCAGGGATGGAGATACCTCCAGAAGATCTTTCATTGTAGAGGATTGTTTTAGAGATCATGGGTTTCTTGTTATTTCATATGAAGTTGAGAATTTTTCTTTGAAGGTCTGTAAGATTTGTGCGGGTAATTTGATGGGAATTGCATTGAATCTGTAGGTTGCTTTTGGTAAAATGGCCTTTTTTACTATGTTTTAATCCTGCCAAGCCATGAGCATGGCAATTTTTTCCATCTTCTAATATCTTCTTCAATTTCATTCTTCAGAGACTGGAAGTTTTTTTTTTTTCATACAAGTATTTCATTTGCTGGGTTAGAGTCACACCAAGATACTTTTTGCCGATTGTGGCTGTTGTCAAGCGTGTTCTTTCCCTAATTTCTTTTTCATCCCATTTTTTCTTTCCTATACATGAGGTCTACTGATTTTTTTGAATTAATTTTGTACCCAGCTACTTTGCTGAAGGTGTTTCTCAGCTGAAGGTGTTCTTTGGTTGAATTTTGGGGTCACTCATGTATTCTATCATATCATCTGCAAATAGTGACACTTTGACCTCTTCCTTTCTGATTTGTACCCCCTTGATCTCCTTAAGTTGTCTTATTGCTTTAGCTAGGACTTCAAGTACTATGTTGAAGAGATATGGAGAGAGTGGGCAGCCTTGCCTTGTCCCTGATTTCTATGGGATTGCTTGAAGTTTCTCTCCATTTAGTTTGATGTTGGCTATAGGCTCGCTTTATATTGCCTTTACTATGTTTCGGTATGTGCCTTGTATTCCTGATCTCTCCAAGACTCTAAACATGAATGGGTGTTGGATTTTGCCAAATGATTTTTGGCATCTAAAGAGATTATCATGTGGCTTTTCTCCTTCAGTTTGTTTAAATGATGGGTTACATCTGTGGATTTCCATATATTGAATCACCTCTGCAGGCCTGGGATAAAGCCTACTTGGTCATGGTGGATGATATCTTTTATGTGTTCTTGGATTCGGTTTGCAAGTATTTTATTGAGTATTTTTGCATCAATGTTCATAAGAGAGATAGGTCTGAAGTTCTCATTTTTGTTGGGCCTTTGTGTGGTTTAGGTATCAAGTTGACTGTGGCTTCATAGAGTGAATTTGGTAATGTTCCTTCTGTTTCTATTTTGTGAAATAGTTTGAAGAAAATTGGAGTTAGCTCTTCTTTGAAGGTCTGGTGGAATTCTGTGCCTAAACCATCTGGCCCTGGGCTGTTTTTGGAAGGGAGACTTTTGATGACTCCTTCTATTTCCTTGGAGGATATAGGACTATTCAATCTGTTTACCTGATATAGATTTAATTTCGGTAAATGACATCTATCAAGAAAATTGTCCATTCTATTTAGATTTTCAAATTTTGTGGCATATAGGCTTTTGTAGTAAGACCTAATGATTGTTTGGATTTCCTCTGTGTCTGTAGTTATGTCCCACTTTTCCTTTCTGATTTTGTTGATTAGGATAGTTTCTCTCTGCCTTTTCCTTAGTTTGATTAAGGGTTTGTCTATCCTGTTGATTTCTTCAAAGAACCAAGCTCTTGGTTACAAGATACTTTAGATTGTTTCATTTGTTTCTAATTTATTGATTTCAGCTCTGAGTTTGATTATTTCTACATATCCTCTTAGATATGCTCTTCAGCACCTGAGATTCTCTCTTCCATCTCTTGAATTCTATTGGTAATGCTTACCTCTGTGCTTCCTGATCTTTTCTCTAAGTTCGTCAGATCTAGGGTTTTCTCTGTTTGTGTTTTCTTTATTGATTCTAATTCTGTTTTCATGTATTGCACCATTTTGTTCATCTGTTTCAATATGGATTCCTGTCTTTCCATGCTGGCCTCTATATTTTTGTTCATTTCCTCTCTATATGCCACTAATTGTGTCTTTACTTGTGCCTTTATTTGTTTGGTTGTGGTTGCATGAGTTTCTTTGAGAACTCTCTATATGCCTCTACTCATTCCTCTACCTGTTCCTCTATTTGTTTGGCTATATTTGCCTGTATTTTTTTTTTGAGAGCTTTGTTTCTTTCTTTTTTATTTGACTCCATTTGTGTGGCTATTTCTTTGAGAGATTTGTTTATTTCCTCTTTATGTGCCTCTAATAACTGGATAAGCATAGCTTTAAAATAATTTTCCTGTGTTTTGATTAATTAAAATATCCATTGATTTGGGGGTTGCTGTTGAAGCCATGATGTCCTGATTTTTGTTGGATGTGTTCTTATGCTGACCTCTAGCCACCAGCATATTCATAACATTTGCTGTTTGTTCCTGGAGTCTGTACTTCAGACTGGGTCTGTCTTTCTCTTGTGTCTAGAAAATTCTTCCGGAAGATGAGAGAGGTCCATTGGTTTGAGCATGTGTGTTGGTGTTTCAGGTGTAGCTAAGCGAGGAAGGTCACAGGCACAGATACACACGTGTGGGCGAACAAGTGTTGGTATGTATGTGGAAGAGTTACTTGAAGGACAGGGTATTAGAAAGTATAGATGTTTGGAATGTGGGTCTTAAGCACAGGTGAGGGGTGTAGGTGCTGGCGCTGTTTGTGGGCACAATGATGATGTGCTGGTTCCCTGAATACCTCAGGTAGCCTGCAGGTCTGTTGTGCTGACCTCCTGGTATTCAGGTCTGTCTGGGCTCTAGGAATTGTTTGCCTGGACTCCACTGGTAGACCCACAGAACAGGGGCTTGAATGTTGTGAATACTGTCCCAAGAATCCCTATGTTGCCCACATTTGGGTGTGTGGGTGGGACAGATCCGATATCTGGCTGCTAGCCTAGTAGGAACATGGATCTGGGTTTCTGCATGCATTCACTTAAAGGTGGACTCACTAGCTAGCAGTCCTAATCAGAAAGCACAGGGGATCCCCCTGATCTCTACTCTCAGATTTGGGTCTGCAGCGGCAAAGGGGAGTGGAGGAGTTCAGTGGTGTCCACTGTTTGTCCCCTGGGCAGGGAGACCCTTACTTGCTGTGGCCACTTTGGTTGTCTCAGTCATGGATCGTGGAGGTTCCTGTTAAGGCTAGCTGCCACCCCGCTGCCACCGCTGCAGACCTGGGAGGCCAATACCATCACACACTGGAAGGTCCTGGGAAGTGTGTACAGCTGCCTGCAGAACTGATAGGCTGGTACAGCAGGCTGCTGGGAGGCCAACTCAGCTGTCTGCCTCACCCATAGAACTGGGAGGCCAGTACAGATTCCTGCTGTAAGGCCCTGGGAAATCTGTACAGTTGCCTGTGTACCTGGGAGGCCCGTACAGCCATGTGCTGCTGCCTGTCTCTGCTGTCTCAGTTACTGAGCTGGAATCGGAGCAGACCTGTGTGGTAACTGTGGTCATTGGCAGTCAGTGGGGCTGTCCTCTCACCAGGAGAAGTCCTGGAGACAGCTGCTCTGCAGTTGGGTTTCTTGCTCTGAATTTAGTGAACTGCTGCTGCTGTTCTTATGCTGTGTTAGCTGGGCGCAGCCCTCTTGAAGAACTACGGAACTCAACAGTTTGGTCAGCTTAGCTAGAGATAACTGGTTGCACCTTGGAACAGTATCTGGGGGCTGATCCCATGGATTTCAGTCTTTTGTAGGTCTGAGGTTGGAGCTCCTTGCCCCAGTAGCCAAGCAGTAATCAGTGGGAGGTGAGTGCAGTACTCATGCCAGAGGCAGGAGGCTAGAGCCTGGAGCCTGCGGGAACCCAGAAACTTTTGTGAATCTGGGTGTCCTGAGATCAGACCTGATGTCTCCCCAATTGTGGGGTTTCCTCCTGACAGGGAAACCCAGTCTACGATGTTTTGGGGTCCACAGTTTTGTCTGAGATGGTTAGCAGAGCACGCAAGCGCAGGTGAGGGGCTCTGCACTGGCAACTGGGTGCTTGCAGGAACTTTTCCTGAGAACTTTTATTGGGGGGAGGTCGACTGAGTGCCCTGAGGTGGGGCCTGATGTTTCCCTCCAAGTCTCTGGTTTCCTGGGGCCCTGAGTTCTGTCTGGAAAGGTGAGTCTGGGCTGGAGGCTGAGTCCTTGCTGGAGCCAGGGGCTCTGACACTTTCCAGGGATTGTCTGGGTGACCAGAGGTCCATTGCTTCCTTCACCATGATGTTTTCTCTTGACTGGAAATCCCAGTCTCTGGTGTTGTGGGGCCCACAGTTCAGACTGGGATGGTGATCAGAGGACCCATGCATGTTGCTCTGGGTTGGTGACAGAGCACCTGCCAGAACCTGTGAACTCTTCCTGGCTCTACTGTGTGACCTGAGAACGGACCCAATTGCTTCTCATACTGTGGACTTTCCTCTCAACTGGGAAACACAATCGCTGGTGTTTTAGCCCTCAGAATTCAGTCTGTTGGTCACTTTTCAGTTACCACTGTCATGATCCTCAGGGGCCACCATATTGGATTCCCCCCACTTTTTGTTTCTTACTTTTGGAGGGTAACACATATTCTGGGTCTGGACTCATAGGTTAGTAAACACAAAGAAACCATTTCACCTGATAAATAGTTTTTATGCCTTAAAGAGGACCATATATTTAGTCACAGATTCAGATGACAGAATAGGTGAACTGTTTTGGGATAGGTCTTTCCCAGATTCATCAAAACAAACCAGGTAGGTTAAGTCACTTGACTTCCAGGCTTTCTCTAGGTTGTTATTAAGTTTAGATTGACTCATGTCAAACTTGTATAGGAAATGGATGATACCTGAAAGAGTCTTTCATTAGTATGGTGAAGGAAATTACATTGAAGTTATTGGCCTAAAGTCATGAATCTAAAGACATGCTTCCACAATCCAAACACCATTGTAACTTCCATACCTTTACAATCTTCTAAGAACTTTAAATATTATAGGATTTTGTCTAATATGTATATAGCTTTTGTCTCATCCTCAACACGTCTTAAAAAAGTAGGTATAACATTTCACTAGAATTTCTCAAGTTCTACCTGTTTGTGACTTTATTACAATGTTTGCTACAATCCAAGACTATTTCATACACATGAAATCATAGGAGAGATGGAATTAGTATTTTCCCAAAATGCCTTAAAACAAATTCCACACTGAATCCAAAGCTTAAGGAAGACATCGAACTATCCAAGCTTGGAGACATGGCAAGGTTCATGTCAGCCAATATGAGGAAATACAAAGAATGTGAGATGCTATGTGAAGAAGCTTGTCTCCTGGAAGTGATTTTGGAAAGTAGCTAGTGGCAGTGAATAAAGCTGTGGCCAGGTGTCCCTATGAGAGACTGAACACAGTAAAAGAAAATTTAGTTTATTCCACAGGAGTTGCCAGTCTAAATCAGATTACTCATCCATAAACTTTAGATCCCATCCCATAGCAAAGAAGTGTGGTCCAAGAGTTTACCGAGGAGTCGGTCCCTCATCAGATTCTAAGCCCAGTGAATGATGAGCAGGAAAGCAGTCAAAGATTAAACAGATAACGGAAAATCTGAAAATATTAAAATTACTTCTATTTTTTGAGATTATAATATGCTTACGTCATTTTCCAGTTTTCCTTCCTCCATACATAACTTCCATGAACTTCTCCGTGCTCTTCCTCAAACCATGACGCCTATTCCATTAAGTGTCGTTTTACACACACACACACACACACTTACAAAATGCTTCATTTTAACTTAAGATACTTGAGTTGAAGAGTGAAGAAATAGGTCAATGGTTAAAAGATCACAAAGGACCTAAGTCAGTTTCTAATACATGTCAAGTGGCTCACAACTTCCTATGGTTCTAGGGTGTCTGGTTTCCTCCTCTGTTCCAGGGGCATTGCACTCACATGCACAAACTCATACACAGGCAAACATACAGGTATGTAATTTAAATTTTTATATCTAAAGATGTGATAATAAAATTGTATTGCCATCATTATCATACTGACACAAAACTGTATGCATCTATGATGTGCAGCACAATGTTCTAAAGCACACATGTTATGTTGTGTCATTAACATTATTATTTCTGCAACCATTTTCTAGTTCATCCTTGCACTTTTCAAGGACACATTAGTAACTCTTATTCCCACATTGAGCTATAAAATCACTTAACTTTATTATTTTTATCTGAAAGTTTCTTTTCTTTAAACAGTATCTCACAATGGCTGCCCATTCTATTATGAGCTTTTGCAAAATAATTTTTGACGATTTTGAAAATAAATAATCATGAAATGTTTGCCTTTTTGTTTCTGTTTTTAAATTTTGTTTTCTTGTCTCATGGTATTACAGATGGAAACTAGAACTTCAACATGAGCTAGGCAAATACTGTACCTCTTGGCTGTATCTTTAGTACTCAGTTTCTTGTCTATTTTGAAGAAGAATTTCATTAATTGGTTAAAGTTAGCCTTGAGTTTATTTTGTAGCTCAACAAGGGTTTGGATTTGCATCCCCTGCCTCAAACTTTTAAGTGGCTGGAGTAGCAAGATTTTTCTACAGCCCCTACTGGACTTGTCATTTTCTTCCTTATTTCACTAAACACAGTGTACTCCATATTCACTCATGTAGTTAAAAATGGCAGATATGTCTTCTTTTGAGGGATGGATGGCATCACTTTATAAGTAGAGAAAATAAAATTTTGTGATTTTAGCGTTTTGGAATAATGTTTCATTTTATTTGTATGACTGTTTGACTGCCTTTATGTATGTATAACATATAATACCTGGCAAGCGGGGAGGCATAAGAGAACATTGGATCTACTTAGAATTGGAATTATGGGTGTTTATGAGCTAGCATGTGGTGATAAGAACCAATCTTGGGTCTTCTGGAAGAACAGCAAGTGCCTTTAACCTCTGAGCCATCTTTTCAGTTCTGTATGATTTCAGTCCATTAATCCATTGATTGATATTTAGAAAGGGCTCTATGCCTTAG
>JAQQSO010007585.1:0-10515 GCA_028658305.1 Pachyuromys duprasi | reverse complement strand
TTGAGCAATGGATACAGAAATTGTGGTACTTTTACACAATGGAATACTACTCAGCAATTAAAAATGAGGAAATCATGAAATTTGCAGGCAAATGGTGGGATTTAGAAACGATCATACTGAGTGAGGTATCCCAAAAGCAGAAAAACGCACATGGTATATACTCACTTATATAGACCTATAAGATAGAATAAACACACTGAAATCTATACACCTAAAAAAGATAAACAAGAAAGAGGACCGGGGTAAAATGATCAATCTTCATTTAGAAAGACAAATGTGGTGGACAGTGGATGGAGGAGACAACAAGTAACAGGACAGGAGCCTAACACAGAGGGCCTCTGAAAAACTCTACTTAGCAGTGTATCCAAGCAGATATTAAGACTCATAACCAAACCTTTTGCAGAGTACAAGGAATCATATGAAAGAAGGGGGAGTTAGTAAGACCTGGAAAGGACATGAGTTCCGTAAGGACCAAATATATCAGGGCATAGGGGTCTTTTATGAGACTGTTTCTACAACCAAGGACCATGTGTGGCTATAACTTAGAACCCCTGCTCAGATATAGCCCATGACAGCTCAGTATCCAAGTGGATACCCTAGTAAGGGGAACAGGGACTTTTTCTGACATGAGCTCAATGGCTGGCTCTTCGACACCTCCCACACCTGAGGGAGGAGCAGCCTTGCTAGGCCACAGAAAGGACATTGCAGCTAGTCCTGAAGATACCTGATAAACCAGGGTCAGATGGAAGGGGAGGAGGTCCTCCCCTATCAGCAGACTTGGAAAAGGGCAGGGAGGAGATGAGGGAGTGATTGTGGGACTGGGAGGAAATGAGGGAAGGGGTTAAGGCTGGGATACAAAATAAATATCCTGTGATTAATATAAAAAATTAAAAATTATGAAAAACAGAAAATAAATCTTGGTCATATAGTTAGTTCACCAAAAAATAAATAAATAAATAAATAAATAAAATAAATAAAAACTAATAGTGACTTAAAATTACTAGTACCTATCAAAATTAAAAGAATTTTTGATCAGGGATGTATACACTAAATAACTATGTGAGTATTATGTTATTGTTCCAAAAAATTAGGGACAAATATAAAATCATATAAAGAAATACACTTGTTAAGTGCATACCTTTTAAAAGACACATGCTAATGGTTTTCTCTTTATAAAAATTTTCTTTCAATTTTGTACATATGCTTTATAGAAAGAAAGAATATACTTCATAAGAGAAGTAATTATTCATTTAACAGAGAAACTTCCTGTGGCATTGGTGTCCTTTCTTTGTTCTTTTAACACTCATGTGGGAGTGTGATTTCATGTGTGAGATCCTAAGATGGTAGTAGAAACTGAATTCAACTATTTTACTCAGAGGTGGGGATTTTCACAAGTGGCGAAGATTAGACAAATTGAAGATTTTTTTCTATCCTTAAATAGTATTGACTCTAAGAGGAAAAAAAAGAAACTTAAGGGTCTGTGTCCCATTCTTTCAGTCTCTAGTCCTTTGAGTCATTGCAAATTTCCCTATAATAAGGTTGATGCTAGATGTTCGCCTTTGACCAGAATCATGAGCCAAAATATACATATGCATTTTGTCATAGCAGTCTGTAGTGTGTTTCATTAGCACTAAAACATAGCCTAGGAAGTTAATGAATAGGATGACCTTTATATTTAAAAGAGAAGCCACAAAACTCATTTAATTCTAGGTTCTCGATAATTCGTATGCTTATAATGAAGATAGTTAAATGTATCTGCATAATTTTGTTTATATCTTTGAGAATTCCAAACATAAGTAAATTATTTCTATCATTAACATCTCTCTCTCTCCTTTCTCTAATTCTCCATGACCCCTTCCTATCAAGTTCTCTATAAGTTATTCTCTATAAGTTATTGAAGATGCTGTCTTTTTCCAGTATGTATTTCTGGCTTCTTTATAAACATAATATGTCCATAGGTTTGTGGATTTATGTGGGTGGTCAGTTTGATTCCATTGATCAACATATCTGTTTTTATGCCAATACCATGAAGTTTTTATTACTACAGCTATACAGTAGAACTTGAAATCAGAGATGGTGATACCTCCAGAAGTCATTTTATTGTTCAAGATTTTTTTGGCTTTGTTTTGTTTTTCCATATGTAGTCAAGAATTGTCCTTTCAAGGTCTGTAAAGAATTGTGTTGGAATTTTGATGGGTGTTGTTTTGCGTCTCTAGATGGTGTGTGATACAATGGCCATTTTTACTATGTTAATCCTATTACGTTGGAATATTGAGGGCCTACTCTGGGAGGATAGCGGGACTCTAGTTGAGTCTAGTTGAGATATATTTTCTGGCTGTTATTGAATGTGATTTTATGTTGACACCTAAGCATCTGTTTTGGGGGTGGGGGAAGCTTATAGGTCTAGGTGCTAATTTCTGGGAAGGCAGGAGGAGATGGTTTGTGTGATCCACAGGAGGCATGAACATGGACTGGCAGGAGGGAGATTGCAGCTGGGACTAGCCTGAGGGATTAAGTCTTCTGGGGGAACATAGATAACAGTGAATGTCTGCAAGAAGCCTACCTCCTCTTTGGGTAGGAGTGGCCTGTAACTGAGCAAAGAGTGTCTGCCCAATCTGAAGGCTGGCAACTATAAAAATTAGGGACAAGAGATCAGGAAAGGATGGTCTGTTGGAGCCACCTAAGGCAGGAAGAGGGGAAAAGGAAGGTTTCAGCTGTTATTTTGTTGCAGTTCTAAGGATGAGCCTGTGGAAATGGATCTGCTGGGAGAACATAGGGAACAGAGTAAGTCTGTAGGCAACTACCTGGTATTCTCAATTATTTTTATTCAAAGCACCCACCACCACCACCACCACCACCATCTCTTCTGCTATCATCACCAACACTAACTGAGATTAGATATCTCTAAAGAGTCTGGTCCCTAGACAAGACTAATTTTTATTTTCTTAGAAGCCATTAATTACATGTAGCTCTAAATGTGGGATTAGTCTCTTCTAAAATTCTTCTTTTCACTGTGCCAAGTCTGCCGGCTTTGTCACTGTCCAGGAATGGCTTAGACCAACATATTTTGGAAATTCCGTGGTGCAGGTGCTAGAAAGAACCATAGTGAAACTATATTCAAAGTGTTTCTATATATTAAAGTTTTATAATAGTTTCTGTTTTATCCTTCAATAAAAATAAATACATTGTAGTCTAAATACTTATTTTCACACCCACAGGTAAGTATGACTCTCTTTTGTTATAATTTATTCATTTATTTAATTCACTTTACATCCCTTCTTTCCTCCCAGTCCCACTCTCCATCCCTCTCTCTCCCCTGACTCTTATCTTTCTCATTAAAGGGGAACTCTTTTTTCCCCATTCATCTCAAATCATCAAGTTGCATGAAGACTGAGCATGTCCTCTTCACCTGTGATCTGGTAAGGCATTTCCACTAGTGAGAAGTGATGAAAAAACTGGCAAGACAATCTGTATCTGATGCAGTATCCACTTCCTTTGCTAGAGGGCCCACATGAAGCCTAAACTGTTCATCTGCTACATTTTAGTCGGGGCCCCAGGTCCAGTTCATGCATGTTCTTTGGTTGAACCTGAAGTCTTCACAAGCCATTCTGGGTTCTGGTTAGTTGGCGCTGTTGGTCTTCTTGTGGAGTCCTTGTCACCTCTAGATCCTTTTTTCTTTCCTCCAACTTTTCCATAAGACTCCTTAAGCATCGCCCAATGTTTGGCTGCTAGTCTCAGCATCTGTTTTGAGGTGTTGCTGAGTAGTATCTCAGAGGAAAACTCTGTCAGGCTCCTGTCTGCAAGCTTAACAGAATTTCCTTCTAACTGTCAGGGATTGGCACTCTTCCATAGGGTAGGTATTTGGTTGGTCCAGGCATTGGTTGGGCATTCCCTCATTCTCCGCTCTATCTACTCTATCTTTATCCCTTCACATCTTGTAGACAGGGTAAATTTGGGTTGAAGTTTTTGTGGGAGGGTTGGAGTTCTCCTCCCTCTACTAGGAGGCTAGTCTAGTTAGAAGGTGTCCTCTTCTGTCTCGATCAGCTACAAGGCAACTATGTACATAGCAATTTCATTCTTAATAGCCAGAATCTGGAAACAACCCAAATGTCCCTCCACCAAAGAATGGATTAAAAAAAACAGTGGCACATTTATACAGTAGAATACAACTCATCTATTAAAAACAAAGAAACCATGCAAGTTGCAAACAAATGGATGGAACTAGAAAATAACATCCTGAGTGAGGAAACCCAGACCCATAAAGACACATATAGTATGTACTCACATATAAAAGGATTTTAGCCATATAGTACAGGATAAGCATATTACAAGGCATAGGCCCAAAGAAGCTAAATAACAAGGAGGATCTAGGAGAGGATACATAAGTCTCACTTGGAAGGGGAGATAAATAGACAGAAGTAATGGTTGAAGAGAGGTACCAAGGTGGGAGACAGGGTACAGAGAGGTAGGAGGGAAGAGAATAGACCTGAGGAGAGCAAGGGTGAGAGGACAGAAGGACTTTAGAGAAAATGGAAATGGAGAGTGGGTATATCTCTATGACAAACTGGACACCTAAGCCAGGTTAAGCCCGACAGATATGAGGGAGATTCAAGAAGTGTAACTCTCAATCTCCATAGAAAAGCTTCTTTTTTGGATGACAGAAATTACAGATATCTACAAATGGTCGAAATGGTCAAAAGTAATAAAAGCATGAAATTATTTGTATCAGAGTTATACCATTCTTTCTTGATTACAATATTTATAAAATTATGTATATCTTAATTTTTTATATGTATGAAGGTAATAGTCATAGAAACATATCCATAATTGTATCCTCAATAAGTCTACTCAGGTTTCCCCTATGTTTTTGTGAGGAAATGTAGTTTGAGTCTTAAGATATTGCCTACGTAATTCTATGATTGCATAATACATAATTTTGACTTTATATTTTCTCAATATTTTGTCTATTTTTATTATTAAAATGGAAGATTACTTGTCTTTTCTTACAGGTGGCAATGGTAATAAGAGAAAGTATACAAATTAAATGGTAAAGAGTTCTTCCTTTACAACATCTGGAACCTATTAGAATAATCAAGTACTAAGGAGGGAGTGAAAAGACAATTCTCAGGTCTGGCCCATTATACAAGGGAAAGGGGGAAATTAACGATTGAGCATGTAGATGAAACATTAATAATGACTCAGTACAGGAAACCATTATAATTAGGTGGTACTGTGCCTCTGAGCTACTTAAATTTGGAAAATCTTAAACAATATTTTCACGAGAAAGTTATTTTCAGTACTGGTAATGAGCTTTAGTGACTTAACCAAGCTTCATGATTACACATACTCCCTGAGATGAAGGAGAGGCTTTGATATATTTGAGTGATTTAGTCTACTGGTAAGTAAGGTTCAAAAAGCAATCACAGCACATGAAAATAAAAGCAGGCAAATGAGTCTATTCCAGTCACTGAAAAACAAATATAAAAAAAGAGTAATATCAGGCCAGAGTATTTAAGAAAAGGAGTTGACACAGGCTCAGATCTCATGCTTCTGAACCTCAAGATATTTTTAAAGTATATGTGACCATGACAGATCACAGAGCAGAAAGACAAAAATGATTTTCATTGTGCCATTGACTCTAAATGAAAGGGATATTTAATAGGTGGGAATTACCCTCAATGATTAGTCTGACATCGTGGCCAAGATTGATTGTATGTGATGGTTATTCAGTGTTACCATAGACCTCCATTTTAATATGCAGCATTTGAGTCACCCATTATTATTCAAAATATCTTTGGATTCTGGTAGATTCTGGAGCTATATATTTCTTAATTAATTATAACCTTCCAAATAATATGAATATAGGAAAAATATCACAGTTGTAGATACAATGTTAAGATGAACTAAAATAAGCCTGTTATAAGGGTTAGCATTTATTCTTCCCTATAGTATTATATGTACGTGTCTTCTCTAGAACCATGAATACACTGCTAGGTTACAGATAGAATATCATTGTTGTAAGGTTTTTCTTGACAAGATGAAGAAAGGTCATACAATACAGCCAGGTGAAATGGGAGCCTGCAGTGTTAAAGATTATTCATATCACACCCACAAGTCATTGCAACTGGCTTGTTAAAATTCAGATTGACTGATGGAGAATGACTATGAGTTACATTATAATAAATAAAATATTTGTTCAACAAGCAAAGGGAACTTCTCATGCTATTTTGACTTTTGAATTTGTGTCTGTGTGTGTTTGTTTATGTTTGTGTGAGAGAGAGTGTGTGTGTAAAATTCTTTAGCCACTGAATCCCAAGATCAGTTGACACTTATTTGTAATGGATGCCAATTGAAATGGTTAGTTTCATTGTCCCCTTGTTAATCATGGGATGATGGCCCAGATTCTTGCTTTGTTACTCTGCCACATTATGATAAAAGGGGGTAATTACATAAAAGATTCAATGCTAAACTATGAATGTCTTACAGATTTAGCAAAACATCTGGAACACTAGTAAATAAACACTATTAAGCAGTTGAAATGCAGAAGGCGCCATTATATGAAAGGTAAACAATTTACTTGAAGCATTTTGTCACTATGTAACTGTCTGTGCTTTAGTGAGGGTCCTTTAAATAACTCTGATAATCCTATTCATTTCCTAAACATGGTCTGTGGTGTTATCTTTATCTGGGATAGATAGATATTTCTTCATATCTCATGAAACACTACAAAAAGTCCTTGGTTTACGAAGTTCAAATAACACCAAGTAGAACTTTTACAGCAAGACATACAATAAAATGATCCAAATTTAAAAAAATAAAAATCTATTTAAAACAAGTAATGACTTGTGATGGTTCATAATGATAGTCAACATGACATCTACATTCACTGAAAAAACAACTCTCTGGTAATATTTGTAAGGGAATCATTATTAATAATTATTATTGAATTATATTTTATTTCTTTGTTTTACTCATTTATTAACCTTACGCAACCTTCATCCACTTCACCCAGTCCTCCCCATCTCCTCCCCATCCACTTCTCTTCCCTTTCTCTTTATAAAAGGGGAAGACTCTCATGAGTATCAACAACCTTAGCTTTTCAAGTTGCTATAAGGCTAGGTGCATCCTAGAAGCGAAGAAGGGTCCCAAAGGCAAGCAACAGAGTAAGAGACAGCCCTTGCTCACTGTTTGGAGTCTCACATGAAGACCAAGCTGGACAATTGCTACATATTTGCATAAGACCAAAGTCAATCCCATGCATGCTCCCTGGTTAGAGGTTCTGTCTCTGAATCCCTATGGACCTGTGTTAGTTGACTCTATAAGGTTTCTTGCGGTATCCTTGACTCCGTTGGCTCCTACAATCCTTCTTCGCCCTCTTCAGCAGGATTCTTAACCTCCACCTAATGCTTTGCTGTGAGTCTCTGCATCAGGTTCAATGAGTTTCTGGGTAAAGCCTCTCTGATGAGAGTTCTGTTAGTCTTCTACCTCCAAGTATAGCAGAATATCATTAATAGTGTCAAGGGTGGGTCATCTCCAGGCATGGGTCTCAAGCTGGACCAGCCACTGTTTTGATTTTCCCTTAATATCTGTTCTATCTTTACCCCTGCACACCTTGGAGTCATGATATTTAAAAGGTTTTCTGGCTGGAAAATTTCCAGGTTAAAGGAGATGGCCAGCTCAGACTCCATATATCTCATTGCTAACAGTCTTAGCTAGGGTCATCCTTATAGATTCCTGGAAATTTCCATTGCTCTAGGTTTCTAGTTTATCCCAGAGATGCCTCCTATTCCATTTGTCTCAACTAGTACTCTCTTTTCTGTCCTTAACCTACCTGATTCCTCCTGTTTCCATTCTACCACCTCCCTGATCCAGTCCTCTTCCACAATTCACCCAAGATGGCTATTCTATGTCCCCTTATCAGTGAGATTCATGTATCTACCTTTTAGGCCCTCCTTGTTTCTTACAATCTTTGGGTCTGTGGATTATAGCATGATTATCTTTTTGTTTTGTTTTCAAGACAGGGTTTCTCTGTTCTGTGTATCCTTGGCTGTACTGGACTTGCTTTGTAGACCAGGCTTGGCCTCAAAGTGTTCTGCCTACTTCTGCCTCCCTGAGTGCTGGGAATAAAGGCATGTGTCACCACGCCTGGCTGGTTATCATATTTTTATGGCTAATATTCACTTACAAGTGATTACATACTATGTTTTTCTTTCTAAGTTGGGGTTGCCCCACCCAGGATGATCTTTTCTAGTTCTATCCATTTGCCTACAAATTTCATGATGTCACTTTGTTTTTTTACATGAAATAGGGTTTTTCTGTATACCCTTGGCTGTTCTGGACTCACTTTCTAGACCATATTGGCCTCAAACACACAAAGATCCACCAGGCTCTACCTTCCAGAGTGCTAGGATTACAGACATGTGCCACCCCACAGGCCTGATGTCCTTGTTTTTAATAGCTGAGTAACACTCCATTGTGTCAATGTAACAAATTTTCTGAATACATTCTTCCATTAGGGGGCATCTAGGTTGTTTCCTGTTTCTGACTATTATGAAAAGCTTCTGTGAACATAGTTGAATAAGTGTCATTATGGTATAATTGAGCATCCTTTGGGTAAATGCCCAGGAATGATATAGCAGGGTCTTGAGGTAGAACTATCCCAATTTTCTGAGAAACTGCCAATTTGATTTCCAAAGTAGCTGTATAAGTTTACACTCCTATTAGGAATGGAGGAGTATTTTCCTGGCTTCTCAACCTCACAAAAACACAAGCTGTCACTTGTGGTCATTTCTAATTTTTTATTATTATCTTTTATTATAATGTAGTCAGTTTGTGTCCTGGCCATGTCCACTTCCTTTGTCTTCTCCTAATCACACCCTCCCTCTTTTCCCCTTATGCTCCTCCCCTAGTCCACTGAGAGGTGATGTCTTCCTCCCTCTGGATTTGACCCTAGACTATTAGTTCTCATCAGGACTGGCTGCATCATCTTCCAATTCTATCTTTAGATTTGTACACTGTTTTTAATTGGATTATTTATTTTGTGATGTCTACTTTCTTGAGTTCTTTTTTTTATTTTGGATATTAGCACTCTGTCAGATATAGTTTTTTTTTTTAGTTCTTTTCTCATTCTATAGGCTGCCATTTTGTACTTTTGACAGTGTCCTTCGTCTTAACAGAAACTTTTCAATTTCATGAAGTCCCATTTATTAATTGTTGATCTTAGTTCTTGAGCTATTGGTGTTCTATTCAACAAGTTTTCTCCCGTACAAATTTGCTCAAGATTATTATGCACTTTTTCCTCTATGAGCTTTAGTTTATCTGGCTTTATGTTGATATTCACTTGTTTTGATACATTTAGGCTTGAGTTTTGTGCAGGGTGATAGGTATGGATGAATTTGCATTCTTCTACAGGCAGATATCCAGTTAGACCAGAACCATTTGTTGAAGATTCATTCTTTTTTCCATTGTATAATATTGTCTTCTTTGTCGAAGCTCACATGTTCAAAGGTATGTGGATTTACTTGTGGGTGTTCAATTGCTCAACCTGTTTACATACCATACCATGTGATTCTTATTACTTACTATTGATCTGTAGAATAGCTTGAAATGAGGGATGAGGATACCTCCAGAAGTTCTTGTACTGCACAGAGTTGATTTAGATATCCTGTTTTCGTTTGTTTGTTTGTTTTAATTTTTTCTTATGAATTTGAGGATTGCTCTTTCAAGATTTGTAAAGAATTGCATTGGAATTTTGATGAAAATTGCATTGAATTTGTAGAATGCTTTTGGTAAGATGGCTACTTTACTGTGTTAATCCTACCAATCCATGAACACATTTACATAATGGAATACCTATGCTGGACAGGATGTGGAGAAAGGAACACTCCTCCATTGCTGTTAGGAATTCAAACGTGTACAACCCCTTGGGAAATCAATTAGGCACTTTCTCAGAACATTGGGAATAACTCTCAAGACCCAGCTATATTGCTTTGGATATATAACCAAAAGATGCTCTACCCTACAACAAGGCCCTCTCTCTCCTGCTATCCCTGCTCCTAATCTCCACAAAATCTCCCCTTCCTATCCGCTCTCTTACTCAGTTCCCCCCATTATCCACCTCCAATACCTATTTAATTCCCCATACATCACCTTTGCAAGCAAATTGGATGGAACGAGAAAAGATCATCCAAAGTGCGGTAACCCAAATGTAGAAAGGCACACATGGTATGTCCTCACTTATAAGTGGATATTAGCCATACCTTACAGGATAACCATGCTGCAATCCAAAGAAGCAAATTAACAAGGATAGCAAAAAGGAGGAAGGTTTTCTATAATCCTCTACAGTCAGTTCTCTTTTTAGCTCCATACCCCATTTTTTAATTAGATTACTTGGTTTCTTGCTTTTTAACTTCTTGAGTTCTTTATATATACTGGATATTAGCCCTTGGTCAGAAGAAGGATTGGTAATGATCCTTTCCCAATCTGTAGGCTATCGTTTCGTTCAGATGACAGTGT
>JAQQSO010007584.1:0-10515 GCA_028658305.1 Pachyuromys duprasi | reverse complement strand
CAGATGGGGCCCATGATAGCTCGGTGTAGGACTGAAGACCCTATTCAGGGAAACAGGGACTGTTTCAGTCATGATCTTGATGGCTGACTCTTTGACCTTCCCCCATACAAGCCGGGGAGTGACAGACTGGCTAGATCCCAGGGGAGGACATTGCAGCCAGCCCTGAGGAGACAGGATAAGCTGGGGTTGGATGGAAGGGAAGGAGGTCCTCCCCTGTTGGTGGACTTGGAGGGGGGGGGGAGGAGGGAGATAAGGGAGGGAGTGGGAGGGTAGGAGGGACTGAGGGAGGGGGCTACGCCTGGGATTCAAAGTACCTAACCTGTGATTGAGATAAAAATAAATAAATTAAAAAAAATAATTTTAAAGCTGTGCACAATGGCATACACCTGTAATCCCGGCACTCGGGAAAACGGAGGCAGGTGGCTCTCTTTGAGTTTGAGGTCTACAAGCAAGTCCAGGATAGCCCAGGCTATACAGAAACACTACTGTGAAACACCAAAAATTAATTAATTAATTAATTAATGAGTGAATAAATAAATAAGTAAATAAGTAAATAAATAATTTTGAATTTAATTTTCTTTCTCTATTAATTATTTATTTGTGTATTTACTTGTATGAGATATGCTTACATGTGTTTGAGTACTTGCGCTGTATAAAAAAGGAGGCCAAATGAGGGCATCAGATTTCTTGGTGCCAGAGTCACAACTGTGGGTGTTAGAATGAGAGCCCCAGTTCTCTCTCTTTCCTCAGTACGGCAAGAACTCTTAAGCAGCTAGCTATCTCTCCATGTCCCAATTCATGGCTCTGACACTAAGAAAGTACAGCAAAACCCGTATGGGGAACAGACGAAAGAACCTTTTGTTAAGTACCATTTCTGAAGGAAACAAAGGAACAGGAAAACAGCATCCCGTTTCCATCACAGCTTTCAGTGAGCTGCCACACTCAGCTGTTTTGCTCAGAAGCAAAAGGCAGGAGTTAAGAAATGAGAGCCCTTCATCATGGCTACATCCAATCAAAAGATTTGTGAGGAGTAATGCATTATAATTGCTGTAATCTAGATGAAGATTTACATACACTGAGTTTGGGTATGCCACATGACTGTTGAAGTGACTCTTTTGGATGTACAAATCCAAAATTGGTTGAAAGATAGTAGCTGTCTGCTTTGGTCTGATACAAGAGGAAGACAGATAGTAGAGTCTGTTGTGTGGAGCTGACACAGGACATGAATCAGGATTCCAGTACCCATGTCACCAGAACATAGTGATTCTGTGCCTCCAATTCAAAGTGAGGACCATTTCTATCCTCCTAGAACGTGACAAAAAAAAAAAAACGGTGATAAGTATGGTATAAAATCTGAAAGGAAAATAAGTGTTATGGGGCTTTTATTTGTAATTATTTGTAATTTATTTGTAATATTTAATGGTTGCAAAGGATGGCATTTGAAAGGCTAAAGTTTATTTACTGGGTGATTCTTTAACATGTTTCATTCTTTTTAAAAAATATTTTTATGTTAGTTACAGTTTATTGACTTTGTATCTCTGCTCTAGCCCCCTCGCTCATTCCCTCCCAATCGCCCCTCCTTCCCTCATCTCCTCCCATGCTCCTTTCCAAGTCCACTAATAGAGGAGGTCCTCTTACTCTTTCCTCTGACACTAGGATATCAGGTCTCATCAGGACTGACTGCACTCTTTTCCTCTGTGGCCTGCTCCCCCCTCAGGGGGAGATGATCAAAGAGCAGGCCAATCAGTTCCTGTCAGAGACAGTCCCTGTCCCCATTACTATGGAACCCACTTGGATATTGAGCTGCTATAGGCTACTTCTGTGCAGAGGTTTCAGTCCATCTTCATGAGTGGTCCTTGGCTGGAGTGTCAGTTTTGGAAAAGACCCTGTGCCCAGATTTTTTGGTTCTGTTGCTTTCCTTGTGGAGCTCCTGTTCCCTCCAGGTCTTTCTATCTGCTCCTTCTTTCATAAGATTCCCTGCACTCTGCCCAAAGTTTGGCTATGAGTCTCAGCATCTGCTTTGATACACTGCTAGGTAGAGTCTTTCAGCAGCCCTCTATGGTAGGCTCTTATCCTGTTTTCTGTTTTCTCCCTCTTTCAATGTCCATCCCATATGCCTGTCTGCATGAGGATTGATCCTCTTACCCAGGATCCTCCTTCTTGCTTAGCTTCTTTAGCTGTACAGATTTTATTTTTACTATATTTATCCTATATTATATGTGTAATATCCACATATAAGTGAGTATATACCATGAGTGTCTTCCTGTTTCTGGGATAACTCACTCAGGATTATCTTTTCTATTTCCCATTTGCCTACAAATATCATGATTTCCTTCGTTTTTAATTGCTGAGTAGATTTCCATTGTGTAAATGTATCACTTCTGTATCCATTCCTCAGTTGAGGGGCATCTGGGTTGTTTCCAGATTCTGGCTATTATTAGTAAAGCAGCTATGACATGGTTGTCCTTGTTGTGTACTTGAACATATTTTGGTTATATACTTGGAGTGGTATAGCTGGATCTTGAGGAAGCACTGTTCCTAACTGTCTGAGAAAGTACCAGATTGATTTCCAAAGTGGCTGTACAGGTTTACATTCCCACCAACAATGGAAGAGGTTTCTCCTTTCTTCATATTCTCTCCAGCATGTGTTGTCACTTGAGTTTTTGATCTTGTGCATTCTGATGAATATAAGGTGAAATCTCAGGGTTGTTTTGATTTGCATTTTCCTGATGACTAAGGAGGCTGAGCATTTCATTAAGTGTTTTTCTGCCATTCAATATTCCTCTATTGAGAATTCTCTGTTTAGCTCTGTACCCCATTTTTTATTGGATTACTTGGTTTGTTGCATTTTAGCTTCTTGAGTTCTTTATATATTCTGGATATCAGCCCTTTGTCAGATATAGGTTTGGTGAAGATCCTTTCCCAGTCTGTAGGCTGTCGTTTTGTTCTGATGACAGTGTCCTTTGCTTTACAGAAAATTTTCAGTTTCATGAGGTCCCATTTATTGATTGTTGTTCTCAGAGCCTGTGCTGTTGGTGTTCTGTTCAGGAAGTTGTCTCCTGTGCCCATGAGTTCAAGGCTCTTTTTAGTGTATCTGGTTTTATGTTGAGGTCTTTGATCCACTTGTACTTAGTTTTGTACAGGGTGATAAATATAGATCTATTTGCATTTTTCTACATGTCAACATCCAATTAGACCAGCACCATTTGTTTAAGATGCTTTCTTTTTTCCACTGTATAAAGGGCTTGTATGAAAGGTTACTTTTATACACTTGATTAAAGGAGACATAGGGAAATAGTAAGTCTTTGTGGCATTTTCCTCGTGTGGTGTGTGTTGGAGGTTTGTCTAATGCTAATTACTGGCAGGCAAGGATCCAGTTACTGCCCACCAGATACCCCCATCCTTGTTCGTGTAAACCTTCCTAAAACATACCTGATTGGTTCATTAAATGGCCTAAACCTATTCTGGGCAGAATGGGCTAGGCATGGCTAGGTTCTCAGGCTTTTGAAGGTGGAAGAATCATGAGAATCATGGAAAATGGAGAGGAAGAGAGGCAGAAGGAGAATGCTACAATGTGTTAGGCAGGAGAAGAAACCACATGAGGCTGAAAGGAAGGACTCCAGTAATGGTGTGAAAAGTCCCAGATGAGGAAAAAAAAGAAGTATTTATAAGGTTGTGGGTGGAAAATAGGATGGATAAGGGGGATGACATTGGATGTGGGCTGGGAGGTGAATGGTGAGGTGATCTAGACAGTGTAGGTAGGAATTTCTGCCCGGCCCATGGTAAATAAAGCAATTATAAAATCTAACAGGTGTCTGTGTCTTATTATTTGTGATTGCAGGTTTGATAATACTGCTATGATAATCTTAGAAATAGTAATAAACATCACATAGCTCAACAGTTTGGGTTTTATTTACAACAATGCTGTCTTCTATAAAAGCAACTCTGCTTTGGTTCACTAGAAGGCCAGAGCCTAGCCGCATATGAAAAGGTGAGAAAAATAGTGTGGAGGTCAAAATAGAACACAGACACTGTCGGCACTGTTCCTATACCCAGCTCCCTCTAGAAGGAGGTGTGTTACTCATTGTACAGAGCTATTAGCCATCTGATACTTGCCATTTGTAATAATACCCTGTTCCTTAATTTTTAAATGCTGGGTTAGTTTTTAACAAATGTCAAGATGATAAAATTTTCTGATTACCCTGTGACAGCCTCCTAGCTTGTTTCCTATCTTCTTCTTCCGATGTCAATCTGCTTTGCCTTTCTGGCTGGGGATTGAGCATTTTAGCCAGAGTCCTCCCTCTTGATTAGTTTCTTTAGGGTGTACAGATTTTAGCAGGTTTATCCTATTTATATGTCTATATGAATGAGTATATACCATGTGTGTCTTTCTGTGTCTGGGACAGCTCACTCAGGATGATCCTTTCCAGTTCCCACCATTTACCTGCAAATTTCATGATATCCTTGTTTTTTATTGCTGAGTAATATTTCATTGTGTAGATGTACCACAATTTCTACATCTATTCCTCAATTGAGGGGCATCTGGGTTGTTTCCAACTTCTGGTTATTACAAATAAAGCTGCTACAAACATTGTTGAGCAAATGTCCATATTGTGTACTTGAGGCTCTTTTGGATATATTCTTAGGAGTAGTATAACTGGATCTTGAGGAAGCACTATTCCTAGCTGTCTGAGGAAGCGCCAGAATGAAGGGCTCTGCCCTGAAGAATATCAAAGCAGATGCTGAGACTTATGGCCAACTTTTGGGCAGAGTGCATGGAATCTTATGAAAGATGTGGGAAACAGTAAGATAGAGAGAGGACAGGAGCTCCACAAGGAGAGCAACAGAACCAAAAAATCTGAGCACAGGGGTCTTTCCTGAGACTGATACTCCAACCAAGTACTATACATGGAAAAAACCTAGAATCCCTAGACAGATGTAGCCCATGGCAGTTCAGTGTCCAAGTGGGTTCCATAGTAATGGGAACAGGGACTGTCTCTGACATGAACTGATTGGCCTGCTCTTTGATCACCTCCCCCTGAGGGGGGAGCAGCCTTACCAGGCCACAGAGGAAGACAATGCAGCCACTCCTGATGAGAGCTGATAGACTAGGATCAGAAGGAATGAGAGGAAGACCTTCCCTATCAGTAAACTTGGGGAGGGGCATGTGTGGAGAAGGGGGAGGGGAGTTGGGATTGGGAGAGGAGGAGGGAGAGGTTTATGGGGGGATACAAAGTGAATAAAGTGTAATTAATAAAAATTAAAATAAAAAAAGAAAAAATTTCTGTTTCCCCTACAAAATTTTGAGCAGAAGAGAAAAGGGGATTAATTTTCTGACTCTTCTCACATTACATGTTTCCCACTTTAAGGAGATTTCAATCATTGAGTAACACACACATCGATAGACACAAGTATGGGCATGCTTTAGCCGGAAGGCAGATAATAATAATAATAATAATAGCCAAATATATAAGATAAGAATTTTTCTCAATGTATTACACATGTAATAATGCATCCTTTCTACAGTAAAAAAAAAAAAAGTAGAGTTCCCAAGACTAGAGAGTGTTTACGTTCCCAACAAAATATGTGTATGTTTTGATTTTTCACGATAGTGAATTGAAATATGGGAAGAATCACTTATACCATATAATTTAAACAAATGGTATCCAAACATTTAGAAAAATAGAAACCAGATTAGGAGTATGATTCCAAATTTTGCATGAAACTGTTCAACTTTCTGAAAGAGTAGTTAGTTCATTTTATAATATGGAAAATGTATTGGAGTAAAATACAAATCATAAGAATCTGAAGTTAATTTGGTTAGAGTAAAGACAGCAGGAAAAAAGAATAGTTTAGTCCCATGAGGAGAAAACAGTTGAATTTATACGGTAAAAACATAAACCATTTTCAGAATCCAACATGTTTTATTACAACATAGCTACAGAAAGATGAATTATTACAAGGGCTGTAAAGTAAAGCAATTTGGAGATGAAAGGAATAGTATTTAATGTTATAACATAAGCAAAAACTAAATAAAAAGGTTAATTAAGAAATTAATGAAAGCAGAGTATTAAAGTAAATTAAAATTTTGTCAATGGCTCAAAACATATTTGAAAATATGTAGGAGTTGGAAGTTATACCTGTGTGAACTTGGTTCAAGTGTACACTTGGCACTGTGTTTGTACTATTCCAAAACTGAAAAGCACCATTTTGGAGTGATTCCTTTATTATCAGTGAAGTAAGGATAGTTTTCTCCACAATAATGCACCTAACTGAAGGTCTGTTCAAAGCTTGCTGCCAATTTCCCTGACACTCTCAACAAATAGAAGTCTTTAAGCTGAAAATATTCTCACACTGTCAATTACTTAGGCCTAGAATTCAAAGTTGGATTTCTCTTGTATTCAGTAGCTTTGATGTTCTTTTTATTTGCTTAGGTGAGTAAACCTCTACTTGAATAAGTGTTCTCACCTTGTTTCTTCCTCTTTTTTTCTAAATAAAAACAACAAAGCAGACACAAATTTGTACTCTTGAACATATAACATACTAGAGGTTAAGTGAATTACTTCTTTCGTGTAGTCAACATCCTAGATGTATTTAGGACATAACTCAAGATAATGAAGAATAATCTCTTTATAATGTCCTAGGTTAATGGTACACTAAGTCAACACTAGTTAGAACACATTAAACTGTAGTATTCTGTAGATATTTTACTTAAATATATTTCTGAATTTAGAATATCTTAGAAGAAACTGCCTTAGTAACTAATTTGTACTCAGTAATTATTAAAAAATCTGCTTTCCATGTCATTGACCAGCATGGCATGTTAACCTTAAGAGTAAACTAGTAGGCGGATCCTAGATGCCAGCCCCGGGAGAACACTGTGTCTGAGGAGTAGGGCAGCAGTGTCTGCACAGCGACCAGGAGACTGGAATCTGGGACCTAAAACACCAGCGTTTGTGATTGACAGGTGAGCAGAATTCCTACGGTGAGGAAATCAAGTGGGAAAGTCCTAGGGACACGCAGGTAATCCCTGGAAAATCTCCAGGGGACTGGCTGCGCACAGCCTTGATCTATATGTGCAGCTTCCCTCGGTGCCACCAGCCGCTATCTCAGACCTGGACACATAGTTTTCGGTACAGACAGAGGCACCCCAGATACCACTCCAGACCGAGGTGCATTGACGGATGCACACCTGCTAGCTCTGATCTTAATGTGCAGCTTCCTGCCACGCTGCCAGCCGCCATCTCAGACAGGGACACAGAGTTTCCGGTCCAGACTGAGGCACCTCAGATACCAGTCCAGACATGGTAGAAACGGTGGGCGCACATCTGCTAGCCTTGATCTGAACACGCACCTCCCACTGTGCCGACAGCCGCCACCCCTGACCAGGACATATAGTATCCGGTCCACACTAAGGTGTCCCCAGATACCATCCCAGACTGGGGTGCACAGCCCCTAGCTCAGAAGGACGCACCAAGTCCCCAGACCAGAGCGGAGCCCTTAGGAGCAAGCCCAGATCGTAACACGGAGACCCCAGACCAGAGCAGCACCCCAACCACCATCTCAAACAGGGATACTCAGCCTCTGGCACAGAGTGAGGTGCCAAGCCTCCAGACCAGAGTGGAGACCAGCCTGCAGTGCTCACAGCTTCTAGCACAGAGCACAGAGCCAGGCACAGAGAGCCCACAACTAAGTATGTGTCCCGTCCACAGCGCCACCTACTGACCTCAGAGTCCAGCCGGCTGAACCTGCCACAGATTGAAGAACACTGGGAATTCAGGAAACCTGTGCAGGAGCTTGGTGCCCACAGTCTGGACTTGCTAAATATGCTAACAAACTCATCCCCTCCTGCTCTTGTTCCCAAACCCAATAGCCCAAGCATAATACTCCCTAGCTCTCCCATTAAAGACACCTTCCAAGTGCACGCGGGCACACACACACACACACACACACACACACACACACTTACTCCCCCTCCCCAACAACGATACTGCACCAGCGGCCTTTCCTCCCACAGGGACAACTGAGGCAACAACACACACTCTCAAACCACTGGAACTCCCTGAGCTTCTTGAAGAATACTCCAGACGCCAGAGACTGACAGTTCCAGTCTGAAGTTCAGCTTCAAGGAACAAACAGCTCCTTGATTATATATAAACAAATGGCCAAAGGTTGACCTAAGAACTCACCCAACAAAAATCAGGACACCATGGCACCAACAGAAATACCCAAAAGTAATGGAGATTTTAATTCAGTGGAGACACAGGAAAATAATATTAAAGCTATGCTTATGCAGCTACTAGAGGAACAACAACAACAAAAAAAGAACAAAGCCCTCAAAGAAATACAGAAGAATATAACTGTCCACATAGAGGAACAATTAAAGATATATAGAGAGGAAACAAACAAAAAAATAGGAGCCACACTTAATCAGATGAAGAAAATGGTACAAAGAAGAATCTATAAAGAAAAGACAAACAGAGAAAAACCTGGAATTGGAGAACTTAGAGAAAAGATCAGGAAAGGTAAGCATCAGGAAAGGTTACCACAAAGGTAAGCATCACCAATAGATTACAAGAAATGGAAGACAGAATCTCCGGAGCTGAAGATACACTTACTGAAATGGATTCCTCACTCAAAGAAAAAATAAAATCGGAAAAGTCCCAAACACAAAACATCCAAGAAATCAAGGATGCCATGAAAAGACGAAGCCTAAGAATAATAGGAATAGATGAAAAAGAAGACTCCAGGCTCCAAGGACCGGAAAATATTTTTAAGAAAATCATAAAAGAAAATTTTCCCAACTTAAAGAAAGAAATGTCCATAAATATACAAGAAGCCTATAGAATACCAAATAGACTAGACCAGAAAAGAAATACCCCACATCACATCATAGTCAAAACACTAAACCTACAAAACAAAGAAAAAATATTAAAGGCAGCAAGGGAAGAGGGCAAAGTAACAAATGAAAGTAGACCAACGGAGAATCACACCAGACTTCTCATCAGAAACTATGAAAGCCAGAAGGGCCTGGGCAGAGGTCACGCAGTCTTTAAGGGAATGCAGATGCCAACCAAGACTACTATACCCAACAAAGCTTTCAATCAACATAGATGGAGAAAACAAAATATTCCATGACAAAACAAAATTTAAGCAATATCTACACAGCAACCCAGCCCTACAGAATATACTAGAAGAAAAACGTCAATCCAATGAAAACAACTACACCAAAGAAAATATAGGATTCAGATAACTTCCCAACGAAAAGGGGGAGGGGAAAAGCAATGAATCATAGTAAGAGCACCAACTCCATAATAAAAGGAAATAACAGTCATTGGTCACTATTATCTATCAACATCAATGGACTCAATTCTCCAATAAAAAGACACAGACTAACAGAATGGTTGTGGAAACAGGATACAACATTCTGCTGCATCCAAGAAACACACCTATGCAGCAAAGATAAACACTACCTCAGAGTAAAGGGCTGGAAAAATGTTTTTCAAGAAAATGGTCCCAGAAAACAAGCTGGGGTAGCGATCCTAGTATCTAATAAAAAAGACTTTCAACCAAAACTAATCAAGAAAGATGAGGAGGGGCTCTTCCTTCTCATCAAAAGAAAATTCCAGCAGGAGGACATCACAATTTTGAACATCTATGTCCCAAATACAAGACTACCAACATTAGTAAGTGAAACATTATTAAAGCTGAAATCACACATTGATCCCAACACCTTAATAGTGGGAGACTTCAACACTCCACTCTCACCAAGGGACAGATCATCCGGTCAGAAGCAAAACAGGGAAACAAGGGCACTTAGAGAGGCCCTAAATCAAATGGACCAAATAGATGGCTACAGAACTTTTCATCCTAGATCAAAAGAGTATACCTTTTTTTCAGCACCTCATGGAACCTTCTCCAAAATAGACCATATAGTTCGTCACAAAGCAAGACTCAGCAGATACAAGAAAATTGAAATAATCCCTTGTATCCTATCTAACCATCATGGTCTAAAGCTGGACCTCTATAACATAGAAACATAAAAAAGCCTGCACATACATGGAAACTGAACAACTTGCTACTCAAGGACAGCTTGGTTAGGGAAGAAATTAAGATAAAAAATTAAAGACTTCCTAGAATTCAATGAAAATGAAAGCACAACATACCCAAACTTATGGGACACAATGAAGGCAGTGCTAAGAGGAAAGTTCATAGCACTAAGTGCCTTCAAGAAGAAATTTGAAATATCTCATACAAGCAACTTAATGACCCAACTGAAAGTTGAAGAAAAAAAGGAAGCAGATATACCCAAGAGGAGCAAATGGCTGAGAATAATCAAACTCAGGGCTGAAATCAATCAATTAGAAACAAATAAAACTATTCAAAGAATCAATGAAACCAAGAGCTGGTTCTTTGACAAAATCAAGATAAGCCCCTAGCCAAACCAACAAAAAGGCAGAGAGAAACTATCCAAATCAGCAAAATCAGAAATGAAAAGGGGGACATAACTAAAGA
>JAQQSO010007583.1:0-10515 GCA_028658305.1 Pachyuromys duprasi | reverse complement strand
GGAAGAATAGACAAACCCTGACGAGCTGAAATTTCCAAGCTAATATAATCTAATCTTCGGAGAAATCATCTCACTGGACGCAGGGCTGGGTGCCTAGACTAGTAGTTATGCCCTGGGACAGCTGAATTGAACATTTTTCTGTGTATCAGATGAAGAGAGTGGGGTGTGAACAGTAATTGTGTGTGTGTGTGTGTGTGTGCATGTTTACAAGAGCATTTTTTGTGTGTGTGAATTTGTGAATGTGAGTGATAAGTGTGCTTGTATGTGTGTTTGTTGTGTGGATGAGTGTGTTGGTTTTAATGAGATATCCTCTAAAGCCTGGTGTTTTTGCATATATGCTTCCTGGTAGTAGGCACTGCTTGGGATTTGTTTGGGCCATATGACACTGGTGGAGGAAATATGTCACTGGAGATGGGCTTTGAGTTTTCCAAAGCTTCCTGCCATTTGAAGTCTGAACTTTGCCCCTCATGCTTGAGATTTAAGATGGATGATTTTTTTTTCATGCAACTGCCCCCTGAACTCCTGAACTACTTTCTATCCTACTGAGGTCCAAGGTCCTCCTCATTTTCTGCTAAGTGACCTAGAGCACTAATTTGCACCTGGAAAAGTAACATGCCTCCCTTCTGAATTCTAGTAGGAGAAATGGTGTCCCTCACAGATGTGGCCTTATTGTTTTAGAAGGCAAATTGAGATCTGTCCTCTCTTGTCTTCTCCCAGAGTCTCTATGGTTAAAGAGCCTGTACACTGGAATAGGAGCACCATCTACTGTAGTGTGTGCATGCTTCCTCTCTTTCATGCCTGCAGCTGGGGGAGCAGTGGGGGAACTGGATGACAGAGATGTTAGTGACTTGTCAGTCTCCTAGGGGAACTAGTACTTACTGATTTCTACAGGCAACTTACTACTGGGAGAGAATGTTTTCTATGACACAGTGGTTGCCATGAAAACGGAAACAAGCCATCCTTTCCTGGTTACAGTTGCATTTGGAAAGGAAACTCACAGACCAGAGAAGTGAGACCAGTAGATAGTCACACATAGCGAATATGTAGGTACAGGAGGCCAACCTGAGTGAGTATGTGAGCCACCCCAGTGAGTGTGCCCTGTGAGCCTTTGTGCTTGATCAAGGGACAGGACACCTTCTCACTAGTAATTTTTGAAGTGCTGCCCCAAGGATCACACCCTGTCTTTTGCCCTCAGGTGATACCTCTTTGGTGCCATATTTTTCATTTCAGGCCCTTAAAGCATAGTTCCCCAACACATGGACATGGATGTCTCCTCTCTACTTGGCAATAACTGGCTCTTGTGCTCTTGACAGAATGACTATATTTGTCTGACAGCATCTTAACCCTAGATAGCTGTGGTTTCTGCTCTTAGAGAGAAGCTGGAAGGCATTTAAGGAGGAGTTGTATGAGGGGAGGCACCCAATGGGCTGGGGTCGGGTATATGAGTGGGAGGAGGGTGCTGACCTGCAGTTCCTTTTAGGTTTTTTGATGTCAAGTGGTGATCCTCCCTGGACGTGACCACGTGACACAGGAAGCAAGAAAGAACCTCCAAAAGACAGCTGCCTCTATACTGACCACTAAGCAAAGTTAGGCAGACTGAGGTAAAAAATCGTGGTGGTATCAACACCTGAGGAGGGGGCAGACTTGGTTGCTTCAAGAGGCATTTGTTTGTCTGTGTCTGAGATTTTACAGTGCACAAAGTTGTGTTAAGCACCAGCTGGGCATTCCAGGATTTTCAGCAACAATCTCCCCATGACCCACAAGCATATCTGGGTCCCTCTGACAATCTCTCCTCCTGTGTATGAGTAATATACACTGTACCCTACTTGCAACTTCTCATCAGAATGTCCTCCATCCATATCTATAATTTTCTACAGACAGGGAAGCCATTGTTCCCATCTGGAGAAAATGCGAATAAAGTTTGCACAGAGCCACTCTGCTCAAGTTCTTCATAAAAGACCTTAGGACTCAGGGCTGAAGCACCTGCTGAGACAAAGTTTCAGGATTCCATCTCCCAACTTCTCCTAGTCCCTCTGGAGAAGACAGTGCTGTTTTCACCAGAAAGGTAACTATTAGACACATTACAGCAAACAGTTGGTTGAAGTAGAGACCTTGAGGCAGGGGATTCATGACACATTAGAGGCAGGTAAAATTACTGATGACATTTAAGCATGATGTAGGAGGAACAAGGACTTTTATATGCCTGAGAGTACAAGGTCAAAACAGACAGATTATATACTGGAGGTTGGGGGAGGAGTGTGGCCTGATATGAGTACACACACACACACACACACACACACACACATCACTTTATGACTGGGTTACAAATGCTGCATGGAAACCCTGGGTAATGGGCTTGAATACAGACTTGGTATTCCCAGGTAAGTTTTCTGTCTGAAGAACAGAAATGTGAGAATGGCCTGCCTGAGGAAAGGTGAAGAATGTATAAGCCTGCACAAGGTAGAGTGTGTATATTCTGTAAGTGTAAGTCACACATCTGTGAATTCTAAGTTTACTCTGGGAAGCATGGTTCCAGGATGGTGGGGCCATGGTTGAGGTTGATGGTTCTCTCAGAGCTTTGCTGGAGGGCATGTCTGAGGTAAGTCTAGGAGAAGTCAGCCTAATGTAAGTGAGGGGCAGATGTTTTCCTCTGTGTCCTCAGGAGACACCTGTGTTACAAAGCCCAGGTCCATAAGGGGTCACATCAGAGGATGACAGCCAACCCTCTAAGATGACACAGCCTTATCATAGGACGAGTCCTTGCTGGTGATTCCTAAACCGAGGTCCATATATTTAACATATACATTTAGTATTGCATTAAACAGCAGGTGTGGACTGAGACCCAACTAAGCTCCTTGAAGTAGATAGCCATTTTGTGCATTGTGATATCAGAGTTGAGATCAATAAGGCTTGGATGGGAATGTTACAGGAGAGACACTGCACATTTGCATTGCCAACAGAGGGCTAGAGTGTACCCCAAGTAGTTTTTGGATACAAAGTTTAGGAAGGAAATGACTGAGAGATTGAGGACAATGTCATTTGCCTATGCCCAAGCTTTTTAAGGTTAGGAATTCAGAAGAAAAGATCTGTGGTCCTTATTCTCTGTGTACCCATACTCACAGAGGGGATATGGGATAATAGTGTTTCCTAAGAAGAGCTGTTTCTCCAGAGACCTGAGTGCACATTGCTCTGCCTTAGTGTTCCTCACTTGTGCCTGGGAAATGTCAGGAATCAAAATTGAATCCTGGCTTGAACAGTGAGAACAAATGGCATGAAGGCCTTTGTGGTTCTTCCTCTGTGTGGTAGTCCTTCTAATCAAGCATAGCAAGTCTCTTTTGAGATTCACTCAGGTGGGGTTTCCATCAGGAATGTGTGACTGCACACTGCTCCGTGGAAAATGACTGGCTCAAGACAGAAGCAGTCAGGAACAGAGTAGCCACCACCTTAAACACACACACACACACACACACACACACACACACACACACACACACACACACACACACTCAAAAAAACAGAAGAACACACACAAAGAGACAGAGAGACAGACAAATAAACGAGAGCGAATAAGAGAGAGAGGAGACAGAAAGTATGAGATTCCACTGAGAAGCCCAAGGAGAAAGGGCTATATGTTGAGAGGGACGTTATGGCAGAAAATGAATAAGAGAGCTATGCTACATATGCGATTGCATACTATCAGACTTAGGGAAGGGCAAGTGACCATCCATGTCAACAAGTAGCTGCTTTAATTTCCTAACTATCTAATACATTTTGGATTTACATTAGGGTACAGATATTGTAGGCAGGAAAAATCAGTGGTCTGGGATCTGTTAGAGGAACAATTCCCATCACAGCAGATATAGGTGAACAGGGTTTTCTACAGCTTTGATATTGCAGCAGGAGTTTGCACAGGTTCAAGAGAGACACTTGTCTCCCAGCCTGACCTTCAGATCTAGGTAAGAGCCTGTATGTTGGATATAAAACAGGTAGATATTTACAACTCTTTTGAAACATATGGTTCACTATTTCAACCTGCAAGACTGTAAAATGTCAAATTGGCTGTGATGCTGTCAGTGAGATATAAGTTATACAAGGTGAAATACAGAAAAACAATTATGTGTCAGGGAGAATTATCACATGCTTAGACAGACGCTGGGAGAGGACATTGAAGTCTGGATGAAGTCTTGAATAATTCTAGGTATGATAGTGCTGAGGGACATTAGTTGTTGCATAGAGGACTCGAAGGGGTTGTGGGTGATACTCAGGTATGAGATGTGGGATCCTGAAGAAGAACAGAAATCATTACTGCAAAGTGCAGGCCGTCATTGTAAGATGGAAGAATTGTTGTTGTATCTATTGAAGAACCCACTGAATATGAAAAACAAATGCTGAGTGTGGGTGTACTTCTCTGGTTATACCCTGGAATGTGACATGGGAGGGAAATGTGGATTTGGGGTACAGAGTATACAGGTGAGGGCATCTAAAAGTATCATGTTTATAGATGTAAACAGAGTACTGCCTGTTAGGAGCCTAGATGAACATTGCCTATAACACAGGGAGCGGTTTTTGGGCTATGCAGGGTCCAAATTTGATATATTTTGAGACACAGAGGAGCCTACTTAAATGTTATAGGTGGTAGGACTGTTCAAGTTACTGGATAAGTTTCAGGATGTTGTTGTGAGAAATGTATTAATATTATGTGAGTGGGTACTCAACAGGCTTGATCCTAGAAATGACATAGTATACTGAATAGAGTGTGAGATTCTACAGACAGCAGAAAAGGTGATGTGGGTCCTTGAACTGAGATAATGGCTCTAGCACAGGACAACATGGTGAAAAGGCAGGAATTCAGGATTTAGGTCACTACCAAAAGACAGAAGTGAATACTTCTAGAAACAAGCAAATATGATAGGATGCCCATTAAATGTTCTAAACTGTCTACACACTACTACTTTGGGGAAGCAATTGTCCTGTATAAATAATTAATCCAGAGTCTAGACCAAGGAAGAGGAGTAGTTAATCATGATATGGAGTAGGATGAGTTAAGCAGCACCAGAAATCACCAAAAGTGTTTTTCTCAGAGAAGGGTGGACTTGATGGAAATCTAGATCCTGTCCAGTGCACAGGGGAATCTGCTGGACCTAGTAATAGTAGAGGATGCTATTGTGATAGAGGGGTGAGGTAATGGTTATGGGATCAAGGGATGATACAGCATTGTTTGCAAAAACAACATTTTAGTGCAGGTTTACTCAGAAAACTGTGCCCAGAGGGATAACACTAAAATAAGAATGAGAAGTGATACAGTATAGGCTACACAGAAGGCCTGTAGATGGAATATTGTAGGGCAAGTCATTGGAGAAGCCTAGAAGTTAGCTACAGTGTAGGAGGACTGTAAGATGAGTTTGAGCTTACAGGGCCCTACCCTCTAGAGTTTGCCACTGCACTGGTTAGAGAGAAAGACTAGCCAGGACTGTGGAACACAGCCCTTTTCTATCTAAATGGATATAGAAAACAAGCATATAGTGAGGGATTGCGAACTATGCTGAAGCCTGGAGGAGAACATTATAAGGGTGGGTATGGAGTAATGTGATATAGGGAGAAAAATGATCTTCAGTGTATGTGTGTGCATATGTGTGTGCATATGTGTGTGTGTCTGCAGGTAGCATAATGACTGCATCCTAAATAATGGCTATCACTCTACTAGAAGTGATGAATCAAGGTAAGGACATGGGGTTTGTCCCTATGTAGAAACATAGATGGTGCTACTATAAGGTACCGATGTTAGGAATAGGCTAGCACATTATCTCTTCCATGTGATTTAGATCCATAAGATCTAGGAAATCAAATATCTGCTCATAATAATAAAAAAACGTGCTAGCCCATGGAGGAAGACATAGGAAGTCTGGGTATGTATTTGGTATTTAAGGAGATACAAAATATGTACATATGGATATTCTGTAGGGCAGTTTCTGTATCAAACCTGTATGCTGGATACAAAATGCTTTTCAAAGTTAGAACTATGCTCCTGTTTTTAGGACACAGTAGAAGCATAGGATGCACTGTGGCAACATGCAAAATTCCAAGTGTCAAAATCAGTCTGTGACACGGGCAGTGAAATACAATTTTTATATGGTTGGATATAGTAAAACCACTATGTAATGTGGTAGATAGTCACCTGGGAAGACACTGGGGCAGGGTGTGAGGAGCCTGAATAAGGAGTAGGGTTATGTATGTACAGAAAATACTTATGAAGAGGTGTAGGTATGATATGGGCTAAGGGAGGTTAGATATTTGCTACAGGACAGGAAGGGGTGATGACATGCTGCTGCTTTTTGAGATTTGGGATCTTGAAGTAGACCAGATGTGACCACTGCAAGATCTAGACAGCCATCTTAAGATGCAACAGGAGGTATTTTATCTAGATTAGATCTCACTGAATGAGGAAAATTAACTGAGTGAAAGGGCACTCAACTGGCTAGGCTTTGGAGAGTAACAAGACTGGGATATAGAAAATCTGGGCATGGGGTAGAGGTGAGCTTAGCTCAAAGTCTCCTGTGTTTAGAAGTACATAGATGGCGACCTGGTGGAAATATAGAAAAATGTTAGCTACAGTACAGAGAGAGGTTTGTGGACTCTTGTTGGGTTAGATTATGGGTTAACTGAAGAATTAGGACTCCACTACCACTGTAGATTTTAGGACTATGCATGGTAGTGCATAAGTTTCAGCATGTTGTTGTGAGACGTGTATCAAGAGTGATTTGTGCCACCTGTAGGGATAGGTCAGGCCTTAATCACCTGGATTATTAATTTCTCCTCAGACTCTCCCTCCCTAGACCTCCATCCTTAGGTTTGTTTCTCAGTCAGTAGAAGCCTTCCTTTGGAGAGATGTCAAATGTACTTTATTGCCTATTGATGTTGGCACTGCCTATAGGACTGAAACCACACCAGATCCTAGACCATTAAGCTGTAGAACCTCTCTTTGTGGCAGAAGTCAAATGCACATTGCAAAACAATGTCCACGTAGTTAGGTCTGGATCTTCATTCTACACAGGGAATGGCCTTACCAGAGGATTTATTTTCAAAAACTTATACCTCACATGACTGTGTGTAAAATATTACACTTAAACAGTCTAAAATAAACTGCCTGGGGTCAGACTGTGAAAGCATGAACCAACACCTTTTAGCTAAGGCATGTTGGAAAGGATTTCCTTCTTGCCTCATGAGGATGGTTAGTCCTGCTTTCATGGCATTTGGACCTTAAGGTACACACAATTCTTTGGGGAACTGCAGCCCTCCATATGTGCTCCCCAGATCCTGCTCTTTGTCCCTGAACATGACCTCACAGGCCAAGCTTGGCTTTACCATGCAGGATACTAATATCAACCCTCACATACACACACACACACACACACACACACATACACACACACACACACAATAACAGACAGTTTTCCTAATAGGGGACTTCACCAAAGCTTCTGCTATGAAGCAACCACCACCAGGACAGACTTATTTCAACATATTCTCTTCAGGTACCTTTTCCTCTTTAGAAGGAGGTAACTTCCTTTGCCACTACTTGCCTCCAGCATTGTTCTTTCTGAGAGTCTTGAACAACACTAACCCAGGAGAAAGGGCCCAGCAAGTGGGCCCAGCAGAGACAAAAGCATGAAGGGTGGCTGGCAGGTTTGGTAGGTACTAGGGGCTGGACATGAGTACCCAGAAAGCAAACTTGCATCAGTCTTGCCCTGTATGAGGCCCCTCAGAAAGTTCACATAATTGAGGCTGACCCAATAGGCTCACTTGCTTGTGGTGGGCCAAGGACATTACCTTGGTGGAGGTGGACAAGCACAGGGGAACGGGAATCCTGGGGGTGGCCTGGAAACTCAAGAGGTAGAGCCAGGAGTTCCTCTTGCTGCAAATGGGTCCAATAGTCACCCCTGCCTGGGTCAAGCCCTCCAGCCATCATGCATGAAATGGTACAGGATAAATTGAGATTGGTGACTGACCCCTGCTCATCATGTGGTCCATTGTTGCATGTCAGTGTATGCAGATGTCCCATCTTGATCAAAGGATACCTATGGGGCAATGGGGAAGTTAGAATCAGTACACCATGAGCTATCCTGGGCCCCAATAACTGGGTACAAATTTCTGTGGACATGAGCCAAGATGATGACCCAAGAACCTCCTTCCCATGAAGGTGGGTCATTCTTAGTTAGGCTGCACTGAAAATACACATCTCTGCGTCTGGAAAAGCAAGGACAGCAATACTGTATGTTGCACTGAGTGTAGCAGGACAGAGGTGAGGGCAGGAGGAGGAGCCTGTAGAGGAGCAGGGGTAGGAGAGTGAGAGGAACCTTCACATGATGCATTTGTGTACGAAGCAAGCAGGAAATGCCTGAGCATTGAACCATGTGAAGGGGAAACTGCTCCTAAGGCCTAGGAAGGACCAGAACACCCACAACTCTTGTTTAAATGGTCCCACCCATGGAACTATGGAACGTGGGAGAATGTCTGCACTACACAGACAGGGTCCCTAGACTCTCCACCAGCTACAAGCTATCCTGCCCACTACTTCTCATGTCCCTGTGGCCTTTCCTGACCAATATTCAGGGCCTCTTACTGTGTGATGGGGAATTCAATCTTCAGCCGTCCCCTTGGGGAATAACGTGTATCTCTTGGTATCTGAAGACACAGCTATAGGGAGATATACTTCACTGCAATCCTCCCAATCCCCTCTTTCTCTCAAGGGAGGTCACATCCTGAGTCATTTCCCTTCTACAAATGTAAGACCCAGTCACTCAGCTTGGGAAACACACCTCACTGCAATCTCAAAATCACCATCCCTCAAAGGTTGGAACAGCTAGTGAGACATCACTTCCTGAAGGGTCCTATAGTGGGTCCAGATACTAAATCACTCAGCTATGGAGATGTGATCCACAGCAATACTTATATCCTCCCTCCAAATTCAAATCACTCTCACCATCAAGGGTAGGCACAAATAGCAAGAACTCATATTGGGATGAGCATACTTGGGTCCTGATACTAAGTCACTCATCTGCAGAAACAGGCCTCCTCACTGCAAATGACACAAACTCTTCTTACCCTTGAAGGTAGTCACAAATTTGAGAAATCACTTCTGGAAGAGTTGCAACAGGGTGGAAAACATGTGTGCATGTATGAGACTGACACATCCTTGTTCTTTCCTGTGACCCACCTGGAAATCATGCATGTTTGACTTGGAGCTTTGGTTGGCACATGCATCAGCACGTAATCCCTGTGTGAAGCTCTGTAAGGGTCCATGTCAAATAGTCTCACCTGTGGACATATGGACCTAGAGAACATGTGTAATATACTAAGCCCTCAGACAGAGCCATGCGATGGCCCTAATTACATCCTCAGGCAACATGCGCGGACTGGTCCACTCCTCTCACCCCCTGTATCCCTCATAAAATGTTCCTAGACTGTCCATATGGGGCTTAGGCCATTCCATGTCGACTTCAGAGTTCATGAGTTCAGGTAATCATCCTGGATCCAAAAACCTTTTTACTCACCTAGAGGAACACACCTCCTGCTTCCCCTTTCTTTTTTTTTTTTTTTTTTTGCTATGGATATATTTTTTTATTCTTTTTTTTTAAATTTATTCATTTTTGTCTCAATCAGAGGTTAGGTACTTTGAATCCCAGGCGTAGCTCCCTCCCTCAGTCCCTCCTACCCTCCCACTCCCTCCCTCATCTCCCTCCTCCCTGCCCCCTCCAAGTCCACCAACAGGGAGGACCTCCTTCCCTTCCATCCAACCCCAGCTTATCCTGACTCCTCAGGGCTAGCTGCAATGTCCTCCCCTGGGATCTAGCCAGTCTGTCACTCCCCAGATTTTATGGGGGGGGGGTCAAAGAGTCAGCCATCAAGATCATGACTGAAACAGTCCCTGTTTCCCTGAATACGGTCTTCAGTCCTACACCGATCTATCATGAGCCCCATCTGTGCGGGGGTTCCAGGCCACATCCACACATGGTCCTTGATTGTACAAGACCCCTGTGCCCTGCTCAGTTTGGTTTTTGTGGAGCTCTTCTTCTCCCCAAGTCTCAACAACCTCCCCCAGATCTATCATTACTTCTCGCCCTTTGTCAGAGGCTTGATCTCGAGTCTTAATATCCGCTCTGATACATCGCTACATTGACCCCCCCCCCCAGCGGTCCTCTTTGAAATGTTCCTGTTCTGTTGCTTGTTTTCTCCTCCACTCAATCTCCATCCCATTTGTTCATTCAAACAAGCATTGATCATACCAATCTAGGTCCTCATTCTTGTATATCCTCTCTAGGTGTGTAGATTTCAGCTTGAACTTCCTATCCTATAGGTTTATATAAGTGAGTATATACCATATGTTTCTTTCTGCTTTTGGGATACCTCACTCAGTATGATCATTTCCAGGTCCCACCATTTGCCTGCCAATTTCATGATTTCCTCCTTTTTAATTGCTGAATAGTATTCCATTGTGTAAAAGTACCACAATTTCTG
>JAQQSO010007582.1:0-10515 GCA_028658305.1 Pachyuromys duprasi | reverse complement strand
AAATAAATAAATTAAAAAAAAAACCAGACACACTAAACCGGTTAGAAGAAAAAGTGGGGAAGACCCTAGAACTCATTGGCACAGGAGACTACTTCCTGAATAGAACACCAACAGCACAGGCTCTAAGATCAACAATCAATAAGTGGGACCCCATATTGTTTTCTTAAGAACAAATTTCAAGAATGGGATTATTAGATCCAAGTTATGCCTGTGTTTAAACACAGACACACACACACATACACATATACGACATTAATTAAGCAATTTTAAAATTCATAATAAAAATATCCCTAAGTCTTCTTGGATGTTTTCCAAGAAGACTGGAAATAGAAAACTTTTCTTTGATATCTTAAATTTTTGTCTTTTGTTCTTTTAAACTTAGTAGCATCATAAGATGTCAAGAAATGCATTATTGTTTTAAAGATAAGAAAACTGATTTAAAGGGGCCATTTGCCCAGGTTCTGGGTAACTGAGTCAGAGCCACTTCAGCAAAATCTTCTAACCTAGCTCTGGTGTTCTTCCAAGTCTTTGTGGTGTATTTTCTAATTTTCTTATTTATAGAAAAAAAACTAATATCTAGTATATTGTTCAGACATAGTGAAATTCTTGACACTGACCACTTATGAAGAAAAAGGTTTACTTTCCTCACAGTTTTGAAAATTCAAGGGTGTGGATCTGGCACTGGGTCAGTTTTGAGGAGCCCCATGTCAAATTGTGAATTTGTGGGGCAGTAAATGACTAGAGAACTCATTAGAGTAAGCAGTCCCAATCTTAACCAGGAAGGAGAGAAGACAGGAGAGAAGGAAAGGAGACCAGACATGCTCCTTTCAATAACCATCTTTCTATGGAAATGGCCTAGGAGTCCTGGGGAAATTACTTAAATCCTTTTGAGAACATATCACAAGTGACTCAATGCCTTCCTACTACTTTCCACAGCTTCAGAGTTTCCTCATCTCCCAATAGTGGCACTCCTGAGCCTCCTTCCACTAGGGGACACTGAAGCCATATGCAAACTATGACAGCTAAAAAGATATAAAGGAACTTGACAAATTCCACACAACAAAGTAATGGGCACAGTCCCACATTTCTTTTAGAAAACGAGAGTCCACTCAAGATTCATCTGCAATAGCAAACATTTAGAAGCAGTCTGAAAAAAAAAAAAAACAACAACAAACTAATCAGATTAGAAAAGTAAGCAGCAACACTGTGAACTGCCTTAAGCAACTATGTAAATGAGTGACATGAGCAACTCTCCATCTGTTGGTGGGAGAGCTCCCTGCAACAGCTTTACCTTTCCCCAGGATGGGTCCCACTTTTAACTTTTTTGTTTACCCTCTCTTTAGAACACCATGGAGCTTGCATCCACCCTCACCTGTGCTTAGAGTTCAAAGAAAGGACAATAACAAAAAGTGCACATATTCTAACAACAAAGGAATATTGAGGAGAGCACTTCCTGGGTCTCAAGTGAAGGTCATTTATATATACTTTTCTCAGTGGAAAAACAAAGCTGTTCTTAGAACATCCTTTTCTACACACAGTTTTTTTTCCAACTTTCTACCCAAAATTCATTTAGATATCATTTTATATGATGTGTGGGTCTTGAGACATTTCTCTCCCTGTATTTATATTCTCTCCTTTGTGTTATCTGTATGATGCTTTGAAAAAAACATGGTATTTGTTGTGATGAAGGGCAAGCAATTCCAGGGGACTTTTCTGACTTCTAAGTATAAATATAACTTTGGCACAACAACAAATTTACAAAGACATAAATTAGGAAGTTAATGTCACAGTGACCAGATTCACCCCAATTTTCTCCTTCCTGATACTGTAGATAACTGTACCAGTTTTTAAAAAATGTCAGTCACCTCCCAAACTACACACACACACACACAAACAAACACACATACACAATAATTGTTACTAGCTTGGGTGTTTATATTTCATAGTCGTTAGATATAGTCATCAAGAATACGCCACAATTCCATTCTATGGCTATGTACATGTTGCTTGTAAGATCTGTAACACTTTGTGGAAAGGCATACCAACCCATATTTATTATTGTATTTGTCAATTGTAAATAAGACGAACACAAAATAGGTTGATAACGAATTAATTTGAAAGTAACATCTGTTATGACTATAATTCTAAGCAGCACCATTCTTGTTTGAGTTGAGAGAACACTGTGGTTCCACGATACTAATATGTGATTGGTAAGACCCCTAAAAACCATGAGATAGGAGACATGGCAGGGAAACCAGGTCCCATGTTGGTGAGCAGTGATAAAGATTACAAGAATGACAAACTACAGTGAACCCTTACTGAGTGCATACTATAGTCCAGGCAGGGGCTGTTCTAGTTTTTTGCATACATTAATTCATTCTGCCCTCATAAGAGCTCTTTGAAGAAAATACAATTTCACAGATAAAATGGAGGTACTTGGAGGAGAAATAACATAGCCAGTAAGTGATGCTGGTAATGTAAAGATTAGGTGCATGTAACTGGCTGTGGTTCTTAAATGGGCACACATGTACTAGCTGCACAAGAATCAGCCAAGGGGACCATGCAGGCACCTACACCCCTAGAAATGATGAGGAACAAAATCAAGGAATTCCTTTATTATTTTTTGGTTTTTGAGTCAGGGTTTCTCTGTGTAACTTTGGCTTTCCTGGACTCATTTTGTAGGCCAGGCTGGCCTCGAACTCACAGTGATATGCCTGCCTCTGTCTTCTTGAGTGCTGGGATTATAGGCATGAGTCACTGCACTCAGCTTACTTTTTTCTTTTCTCTTCTTTCTTTCTTTCTTTCTTTCTTTCTTTCTTTCTTTCTTTCTTTCTTTCTTTCTTTCTTTCTTTCTTTCTTTCAGTATTGTTCAATGATTTTCATGTGTAACTGCTTTGAGTTCACTGGTAACTGTGATCAAAGACATATCCTGTGTTCCAATTGAGTCTTAATCCCATGGAGACAATCAATGTGTCAGTCAGTGGTCTTCTCAGTGGAGGGATTTTTCTTTGATGTTGCCTTAGCTTAAGGAATTTTTACTAGTGTGCAATACAGAACTGTGGAGGTGATGCAAGAGAGGTTATTGAGCAAATATTACGTATTAGTAAATGGCGCTCCCAATGAGAACATCCTGATTTAAGAAAGAATCTGTGGAAGAATTTTTACCTCTTTCCCTCTCCTCCTCCTCTTTCTTTTCTTCCTGCTCCTCCTCTTCCTTCTCCTCCTTTTCCTCCTCCTTCTTCTTGACACTACTCCTAATGATAATAACAAGTCAAATATGTTAAAGTTAAAAATACATAAAAAGGGCCAATAAGATGGTTCAACTCTTGCCACCAAGTCCGATGACTTAATTTGAAGGAGAGAGTTGGCCATTAAAGCTTATCATGACTCCTACATGTGTGCTGTAGCGTGCATGCACCCACACGTGTGCATACCCAGACATAGAAAATAAAACAAATAACTGAGTAAATATCATAAAAACACACAAATCCATGCCAAGAGGCTTGACTAGTGAGGGGTTTTTGAAAAGAAGAGAGTGTTTGGACTGACTAAGGTCACATCTTAATACAACCCTACCTGCGGAGAGCCATGAAAACATGGGCACTGAGGATGCTCTCACACGGGATCTCAGTCTTTTTATAGAGAAGCTGGGCTTGCCTTCCCCCAAGGAAGCTACAGAGATGGTTTATATCTACTTTGTGCCTTTGCTAAAATGTCTACTTCTTGCTTTAGGAACCTTTTACTAGTTCCCCATGAAATCATGTAGCAAACTCATGGTTGTACAACAAAAACGATTCACTGCCACACAGTCCTTTAACAAGCCTCAGATCAGTTCACCATGTTGTCAAGATGCCAACAAGATTGCTCTCTTCTGGAGGCTTAGAGGGGAATCCTAATTCTTTACCTTTTCCAGCTTCTGTAACCCACCCTTCCCCACTCCTTGGCTAGTGGCCTTTCCCTTTGTCTCCACAGTTAGAAGTATAATATCTTCAACTCTCTCCCTAGTACCTGACCTCCGCCTCTGTTATCGCATTTTCTTTGCTGACTCTGACTCTATTCACTCTACCTTGTAAAAACCCAGTGGTAACACTGGCCTACCTGGATGTCCCTTTGCTATATGAGACACTGTCACAGGTTCTAGATACAGGGATAGCTTAAAGACCTTATTCTGTCTATTAGTGTTCAGTAGCACTTCTTAGTCCTTAAAACTAATATTTGAGGGGAGCTAACTTCTTATCAATTGCACAAAGTTCCATCTTGTTGTTGTTGTTAACTGCTTTTTACAACAGTTGTTGTTTGTCAACAGTGTGCGCTCCCACAGCAGTTTTGCCTCGGAAGTTCCATCTGAGTCCTCCTTCTTGACACTATTGATGGTCCAGAACTGGCATTTCCCTGGAGTCTTTGGGATCCATGCTTTCTTATGACAGAATGAGAACCTTTCTCTTTGGGGCTGGATCCTGGAACAGATTCCCTGTTGTATAAAGCATGAATGTCATCACACTTGCTTTGTAGACCAGGCTGGCCTCAAACTCATAGAGATATGCCTGCCTCTGCCTCCTGGAGTGCTGGGATTACAGGCGTACACCCTCCTGTCTGGTGCTAATTCTATTTCTCAAGTGTCTCAGAGATGAGACAGAGGACGTGGTACATTTGTTGTTGCTGTTGTTGTTTGTTGTTGCTTTGGCCTGGCCTTTGTGACTTCAGCAACAAGGCTGAAGAGTAATGGTATTTGTGATTGATTATGCGGATTATGACCTTGAATCAAAGCAAAACAACAGTTAAATGACACACATTTATTCAGCAGGATCCCCACTTCTTTTTTTTTAATACTGATTTTCTGATCAGATTAAGTGACTTGAAACAACCTGTCCACATCATTTACTCAAACAACACAAGCCCTCAACTCAGTGTCCACCATGTCTCCACACTTACTTCCTAGGACTTTCCCTCAATATGCTTTGCCTTTGAATACATTTATCAGCATCCTGCTACTTCTTTTCTCTTTACAACTTGTCACAATTTTTTCCAGGGTCATTATCTGCTCTCACATTCTCTCGTGTCCCCATCTTAGCACCAAATTCAAATGTTACAACTTCCCAGATGATTTTTTTTCCACCCCAACTACCATTCAACTTCTCTCCATCCTCAGATGCCTTCTAAGAACAGGGATCTTGCCTTACTTGTATTATTTCTTTGAGGAGGACAGCCATGGATGGTTGTTCAGGTGCACGTGGTGGCTCTGCCTTGTAATACATCACAGATCGCTTCAGGAGAAGCATTTGGTTAAGCATATTTAGTAAACAAATAAATGGCGTTGAGTGGGTAGACAAAGCCATTATCCTCCAGTGGCCAATGTAATGAACTTAGACCCTGAGACAGTGAAAAGTCTAAAGTCAGAACCTCAGAAGAAAACCAAAGAGAGGCAGCATTGAGAGGCTCTTTAAGCTTCTGTCAGATGGGGGCTAGCTCCATTTTAAGGGAGAGTCTGATGTGAGCAATACACACACACACACAAAATCAAAAGATAGCTTTTTTTTTTCTCTTCTAGCATTATAGATCTTTTCTATCAGGACATTGTGGCCACGCTTTGACAGTGTTCAGTCCAGAAATGTACTTTGCTTGCTTCCTACTAATGTGGCTTTTTGGAGACTAAGAAGCCTTTCTTGGCTCCAAACAATTGTCATAGGAACTAGGGTGGCAGATAATCAATGGCATCAAAGTGACCCTTAGCCTGTGGCTTCTGAGTTAACTGCCTTGTGTTCAAGAAGAACCCTCCTGAGAGTGGGAGGGGCTCAAAAGGAGAAGTGCCATCATTTTGTCTCTCCCAGTGGGTCATATGGTAGGAACTGGATGGAGATGGAAATGATCTTTTTTGGGGATTGGTCATCTTTAAGTAGCGGGATCAATAAAGACTTTATATGCCTTATGCATGCTCCCTGGGCCAGCAAGATGGTCCAATAAGCCAAGTGGCCATATGTGACCAGTTCATAAGCCACCATGAGCCCTGCCCTGACTGCCTAAGGGAGATAACACCTGTCAGAACCTCTTCAGTACTGGCTGGTCTCACCACCATTAGCTCCTCCAGCCAGTATTAGGAAAATTGTATGAGAGACAGCATCCATGACCAATGCTATGATGGCTCAAGGAGGAAACATCCATGGCTCTCTGAAGTTAGGAACTTAGCATCATGATGACAGCCTGTAACTGGCTGCCTGCTGTGACACACAGCAGAACAGACTCCTGAATGGGTGTAGTCTTGTATAGATGGGAGAAAAAAGGGACTCAAGATGACAGAAGTCTAGAACTCTTGAAATGGAACCCTGTCTCTGACCATTTTCCTAATGCATATGTAGTCAATCTAAGCTGATGAACAAAAGATTCCTGATGGAGCACAGCAGCTCATTTTTGTCCAAAAGGCTCAACCCATAGTACCCATATAGCTGTTCCCTTGCTGTTCTCAGTTCCAGAGCTAGGAACACATGCTCCTGCACCAATAAGCGACACAGGACCCAGGGCAGGAGATGTTTCTTAGCACCCAAGAGTGACTGTGTTCAAATTCTGATCCACTGCTGGAAGGGGAAGTTGGATTTCTCCATTCATCCTTCCATCACTGGAGCTGCATGCTCTGCGATGGGAGGGACTTTGCTGCATTCTCTTTGCTCCTTCAAGAGAATATAGTGGTTATAAATATTGATTCTGCAGTCAGAGAGGCCCAAACATCCAATGCTGTGCTTGCTTTGTGCCACTGGGCTCAGTCATCTTCAGCTTTCTCACCTGTAAAATAAGGCTGATTCTTATAGAACATATTTGAGAGCTTCTAATGAGAGTTAAGTAAGATCACGGGGGTGAAATCTTGGGCACATAGGAAGTTCTCAATGGAAAAATTAGCTACTTTTAAAGAAGAAAATGACACAACCCTTGAAGACAATGGCTCAAGGAGTCTTGTGACTTCCTCCAGACCTTTGCATTTCCCCACAGAAACTAGACACAATGGTCAAATGCAACATTAGTAAAAAGCAGAACTTGTGGGCTGTTTCCAGCTTCTGGCTATTACAAATAACACTGCTATGAACACAGCTGAGCAAATGTGCTTGTTGTATACTTGAGCATCTTTTGGATATATGCCTAGGAGTGATATAGCTGGATCTTGGGGTGGCACAATGCCCCTCAATTGAGGAATGGATACAGAAATTGTGGTACTTTAACACAATGGAATACTACTCAGCAATTAAAAACAAGGAAATCATGAAATCTGCAGGCAAATGGTAGGAACTAGAAAAGATCATCCTGAGTGAAGTATCCCAGAAGCAGAAAGACACACAGGGTATATACTCACTCATAAGTGGATATTAGACATATTAAATAGGATAAACATACTAAAATCTGTACACCTAAAGAAGCTAATCAAGGAGGACTCTGGATAAGATGCTCAATTCTAATTCAGAAAGGCAAAGAGGATGGAAATAGGAAGAGGGAGAAAACAGGGAACAGGACAGGAACCTACCACAGAGGGCCTCTGAAAGACTCTACCCTGCAGTGTATCAAAGGAGATGCTGAGACTCATAGCCAAACTTTGGGCAGAGAGTACGGAATATTAAGAAATAAAGAGGAGACAGAAAGACCTGGCAGGGATAGAAGCTCCACAAGGAGAGTAACAGAACCAAAAAAATCTGGGCCCAGGGGACTTTCTGAGACTGATACTCCAACGAAGGACCATGCATTGAGATAACCTAGACCCCCTGCACAGAGCTGGCCCATGGCAGCTCAGTGTCCAAGTGGGTACCCTAGTAAGGGGAACAGGGAATGTCTCTAACATGAACTCAGTGGCTGTCTCTTTGTTCACCTCCCCCTGAGAGGGAACCAGCCTTACCAGGCCACAGAGGAGGATAGTGCAGCCATTCCTGATGAGACTTGATAGGCTAGGGTCAGATGGAAGGGGGGGAGGACCTCCCCTATCAGTGGACTCGGGGAGAGGCATGGGAGGAGATAAGTGAGATTGAGAGGGGACGAGGGAGGGGCTACAGCTGGGATATAAAGGGAATAAACTGTAATTGATAAAAATAAAATATATCTTAAAAAGAAGCAGAACATGAGCAAGGACCCCTGAGTGTGACTCTACCTGCTATGTTTTAAACAGCTTGCCCAGGTTCTCATCAACCTGCCCCTCAAGGGTGTGTGTGAGTGAAATGGGCATTTAGCCACTGCAGTCTACCCAAGACCTCCAGTTTATGTAGGAAGGAAAGTAAAAGGCAGATTAAAAAAAATAATAATGGTTTCACTTTCAAGGATTATTTCATGCCAACACAGCTGCCTTTATAGGGATGTTTTCTGAAGAGGGGCACAACTTATTTTTTTTCTAATTTATAAGCAAAACAAAACAAACAAACCTTCTCTTTGTCAATCTTCATTAGAAGGCTACTAGATCCTTGAGAAATATTAAAAATTGGGAGAATCCAAGATGGCAGCGACCAGTGCACAACAAGAGGAGCTGAAACTCCGAATTGGTGAGTCGAGGGGTTGTGGAACCTAAAACAATGGTACGAGGAGTCCGGAGAGAAGGGGGACAAACCCTGATCTGAGTCCAATAGGACACAGGTCAACCACGGGCATCTCCGTGGACTTCTGGGGAATCTGGGCACTTCCCCGTAATGGGCAGAAGCAGCAGCAGACATAGCCAAGCCTGCAGCAGAGGAAGCGGTAGAGATATCGCAGCCAGCAGAGAGGCAGCAGCAGAGGTACCGCAACCAGCAGTTGAAGCAGAGGAGGCAGCCAGAAGTGCACACAACCATGAGCACAGTGCTGCCTGCTCCAAGCATAGATCTCCTTTCTTGAGATTTGAGACTGAGAACACTCAAACCCCTGGCATTCTCAGCCTTGCCTGAGGGGGCAGTGGAAGAGGAAGCACATAGCACTTCCCAGCTCAGAGAGCAGAGCCCAGCCTGCTGTGCTCACAGCTTCTAGCACAAAGCACAGGGCCAGGGACACAGAGCCCACAACAGAGTACATGTCCTGCCCACAGCATCAGCCTCAGACCTCAGAGTCCAGTCTGCAGAGCCCACCACAGACTATAAACCACTGAGTATTCAGGAAACCTGAGCAGGTGCTTTGCGCCCACAGTCTGCGCTTGCTAACTGCACTAGCATCCACATCCTGTCCTGCACTTGCGCCCAAACCCTATATCCCAAGCAACTACACTCTCTAGCACTACCCTTCAAGACACACTTCCGTGCACCCACATGCTTGCACACACACACACACACACACACACACACACACACACACACACTTACTCCCCTACCCAACAACGATTCTGCGCCAGCAGCTTTTCCTCCTTCAGATACAACTGAAGCAACAACACACACTCTCAAACCACTGGACCTCCCTGATCTTCCTGAAGAATACTCCAGACACCAGAGAAAGATGGTTCCAGTCTGAAGTTCAGACTCAAGGAACAAATAGTGAAGATTACATATATGCAAATAGCCAAAGGTTGACATAGAACTCACCCAACAAAAATCAGGACACCGTGGGCCCCCCAGTAACACCGAAAACCAACGGATATTTTAATTCAGTGGAAACACAGAAAAATGACTTTACAGCTATGCTTATGCAGTTAGTAGAGGAACAAAAAGAAGAAATGAACAGAGCTCTCAAAGAAATACAGAAGAATATAACTGCCCATGTAGAGGAACAATCAGAGACATATAGAGAGGAAACAAACAGAAAAATAGGAGCCACACTCAATCAGATGAAGGAAATGGTACAAAGTACGAAAACAGAATTAGAATCTATAAAGAAAACACATACAGAGAAAACTCTGAAACTGGAGAATTAGAGAAAAGATCAGGAATCACAAAGGTAAGCATCACCAACAGAATACAAGAGATGGAAGGGAGAATCTCGGGAGCTGAAGATACACTTGCTGAAACTGATTCCTCACTCAAAGAAAAAGTAAAATCGGAAAAGTCCCAAACACAAAAATATTCCAAGAAATCAAGGATGCCATGAAAAGACGAAACCTAAGAATAATAGGAATAGATGAAAAAGAAGACTCCAAGCTCCAAGGACCGGAAAATATTTTTAAGAAAATCATAGAAGAAAATTTTCCAAACTTAAAGAGATGTCAATAAACATACAAGAAGCCTACAGAACACCAAATAGACTAGACCAGAAAAGAAATACCTCTCGTCACATCATAGTCAAAACACTAAACCTACAAAACAAAGAAAAAATATTAAAGGCAGCAAGGGAAAAAGGTCAAGTAACATATGAAAGTAGACCAATCTGAATCACACCAGACTTCTCCTCAGAAACTATGAAAGCCCAAAGGGCCTGGGCAGAGGTCATGCAGTCTTTAAGGGAACACAGATGCCAACCCAGACTATTATACCCAGAAAAGCTTTTAATCAACATAGATGGAGAAAACAAAATATTCCATGACAAAACAAAATTTATATACACAGCAACCCAGCCCTACAGAAGATACTAGAAGGAAAACTCCAATCCAATAAAAAC
>JAQQSO010007581.1:0-10516 GCA_028658305.1 Pachyuromys duprasi | reverse complement strand
GGATGGACATACTGAAATCTATACACCTAGAGAAGATAAGCAAGAAGGAGGACCCAGGGTGGGATGATCAATCCTCCCTTAGATGGTCAGACAGGATGGACATTGAATGTAGGAGAAAACAAGCAACAGGACAGGAACCTACCACAGAGGGCCTCTGAAAGACTCTAACTAACAATGAATCAAAGCAGATATTAAGACTCACAACCAAGCCATTGCCAGAGTCCTGGGAATCATATGGAAAAAGGGGGAGTTAGTAAGATTTGGCAAGGACAAGAGCTCCGTAAAGACCAAATAGATCAGGGCACAGGGGTCTTCTATGAGACTGTTTCTACAACCAAAGGCCATGTATGGATACAAAATATAACCCCTGCTCGGATGTGGCTTATGGTAGCTGAGTACCCAACTGGGTACCCTAGTAAGGGGAACAGGGACTATTTCTGTCATGAAGTCAATGGCTGGCTTGTTGACTGCCCCCCTCCCACCACAACTCCCCTCCCTCCTGAGGGAGGAGCAGCCTAACTAGATCCCAGAAGAGGACATTGCAGCCAGCCCTGAAGAGACAAGATAAGCTAGGGTCAGATGGAAGGGGATGAGGTCCTCCCTTATCAGTGGACTTGGAGGGGGTCAGGGAGAAGATGAGGGAGGGATGGGGAGAGTGGGAGGGAATGAGGGAGGGGGCTACAGCTGGGATACAAAATATATAACCTCTGATTAATATAAAAATGAATAAATTACTTAAAAAAAGAAAATTTTGTTTTCTTTGCCTTGTTAAAAAATGATATAACATAATACCATTCATCTTTGCTCTACAATTCACTTTTAACTAACACATTTACTGTATTTCATAAACCATATCTCGCTTAAATACTAACGTACTTCTACTACCTGAAAAGAAATCTGGTTTCCACAAAACACTCACTTTTGAGAACGTTCCTCCTAGCACTTGGAAAATTCTAATTTACTTTCTGTTTTATGTATTTATATGTAATGATTATTTCATATCAATGCAATCAAGACAACATGTGAATTTTCATGTGTGGTGTCTTTCTCTTAGCAGTATCTTTGCAAGGTTCAATTACAGTGAGACATATATCAACATATTTCCCTTGTATATATGAATATTATTTCTTCACTCATCAGCTCAGAAAAATAAAACTGAGTTGATTCCACTTTTTATTACTATGTGTGTTAATGTGATAATTCATCTGTCTCCGGGTATTGGATGATGAATATGGTGGCCCATGACTGTAGACAGTAGTAACTGGAGAGTACCGCAGCAAATAAAAGTGCAAGGTCAATCTGATGATGATTTAATAAATTGGAGCCAGCTTGTGTTAGAGGCAAAGTCCCTGTCTCCTAAATCATACCAAACCCAAACCAAAAACTTTGTTTTTGACTATTTATTTTCAGTAGTTTTGGTTAAATACCTAGGAATGAAATTGATGAATCTTAATGAGAAAATTATGTTAATCCCCCCTTTATTTCTTTTACAGAGGGAATAGTCTGGTGGGTGTGGGTACAATGAAAACTAATGTTTAGCTTCAGCTGTGAGTTTGCTGATGAAATTCCTGCTAGGCCTTTCCTGAGAAGGCTGCAGTTTTACTTGATTAATTATTCACTCTGTGGCACTGAGGATGAAATCCAGCTCCTCACATGTGCTAGTAAAGCACTCTGCACTGAGCTACAATCCCAGCACTAATATTTAATTTTATTCTTTAGTATGTGATATTTATTTATTTTAATTTTAAATTTTTGTTTACAGTTTTATACCTGTATACAATGTATTTTGATTAACTTCCTATTCTCATCTCTTACTACACTCTTGTTCATAATGGATCCATTTTAGTTCCCAACTTTCCTGGTTTCATGTCAGTTTTATAATGCTCTGATTTAATTAGGGTTGCTTGCATATATATGAGCATGAGGTTATTTACTGTGTTGTGGATATTTTATCTATTGTTACACCACTCAAAAAATGACCTTTCCTCCACAGCTTCCATTTAACTGCCAAAAGCCCCTCAGGTTGGGTTGGGGCCTCTATTAATTCTGTTAATTAATTAATATTTACTTACTTTGTAGATCATGGTGCTTAAATGAGTTTGTAAGTGCAACCACTATGTAATGTCCAGAACAAAATGTTTCACAGTGCTTCCTCCCATTTCCAGCTCTTCCATTTTCTGTCCCCTGTCCCCAAGAGCCTAGATGGCAGTTAAAATTGACATAAATATCCAACTTGTATCTGAACACTCAGCAGCAACTTATTATTTGTACTTTCTGACTACTTCCCACTGTAAAAAAAAAAAAGTTTCCCTAATCAAAATTGAGATCATCACTAATCTGTGGTGTAGAAAAAGTTATTTAGGAGGTGTTGGCATAATGTTCTTATGAAATGTATGTAATTTATCCTTTTTTTTTCAAATGCTGATTTCTCTACCCTGCTATCTGGTTTCAATCTAGACGTTGCATTGTGATCTTTATTCTAAGCATCACCTGTCTCAAGTTTGTGTAAACATACCACCACTTGTTCTCTGTATTGTCAATAAAACAACCAGCCAATGCTGAGCAATGGAGAGAATAGGGTTGGACATCCTGCCAGTGGGACTTGGGGAGGGGCATGGGAGGAGATGAGGGAGGGAGGGTGAGATTGAGAGGGAACAAGGGTGGAGGCTACAGCTGGGATACAAAGTGAATAAAATGAAATTAATAAAAAAATAATTTAAAAAGAAGCAATGGGAGAGTTGGAGAGGAGAGATTGGTAGGAGAGTACTTGGAACCATGAGGAGAGATGAACTGGACCTAAGATATGACTAAAAGCAAGTATTATGTGGGAAATCTAAATGGGAGAAAACTATGTGGTCTTGGAGGTTTAGGATGGAGTAACTATTGCCCAGCATTGTGCTCTAGGTTAATTAAATAAATCCTAGTCTCTGTGTGGTGATTTGGGCATATAGCTGGTTTAGGACTAACTTCTGTTTAACTAAAAGTTAAATCAAAAATTAATATTAATAATCAACAAGAAGGCAATTCAACAACCCAATCATTTAGCAAAGCATTTGTAGTTGTAAGTTCCCCACTGGGATCTATGACTCCTCTAGTCAGGTGTCCAATATGAGCCTTATATTACCTTCTGTGGAGAGCACCTGGATTCTAATCAGAAAGCAGTCACACACTAATAACCACTTGATAAAGTGTTCATCTTCCCCCCCCCCGTCTTTGCTGGCACGTGTTTTCTTGATCATAGTCATTCTGACTGGTGTGATATAGACTCTTCAAAGAGTTTCAGTTTTTATTTTTCTGATGGCTAATGATGTTGAATACATTTCCAGTATTTATTAGACATTTGCATTTCTTATTTTAGAATTCTCTGTTTAAGTCCACTGCTACTTTGTTACCATATTATTTGTTTTGATGGTGTTTAGTTCTTCAGTTCCCTGTAAATTTTATACACTAATTCTTTACCAGATGTGTAGGCAGTGAAGATTTCACCCTTTCTCAGTCTACCTCTTCACTCGGTGGACAGTTTTCTTAGCTTTTACTTTCAAGGTCTTATATTTTTAATATTGGCCTGATTTTCTGATATATTTGAGTCTTGTTATGATATTAAATTCTGCTCCTATATTTTGACATGTATTCTTTTACTTTTTCCTCTGTATGTCTCAGTGTTGAGATCCTGAATTCATGTATAGTTAATCTCTGTGCAAGATGAGAGATAAGATCTAGTTTCATTTGTTTACACATAGATATCCAGTTTTTCTCGAACCATGTGTTCATCATGGAACCTTTGTCCCAGTGTGTGCTTTTGGCACATTTGTAGTTATATGAACTTATATTTGTATTGGCTATTTTAATCCCTCTATTTACCTGTATATTTTTTGTGCCAGTACCATGCTTTAAAAAATTACTAGGAACCTATATCAAGTTGAATTCAGTAATGTGATACATCTAGCACCTTCCTTTTGATTCATTATTACTTTGGTTATCAGTGGATTTTTTGTAGTTCCATAAAAGGTCTAACTTTTTCATATAACTTTAAAAAGTTAACAAATTTAAGAGACATGAATGTAGGGGTATTAGTGGAGAAAAAGAGGTTCATAGAGAAGAATAATGAGGAGAAAAGAGGGTAACTAGCAGATTTGTTTGGAGATATTTAATTCTGTGCCCATAGTTATCATATGTATGTTAACTATCAAAAATATATTTGAAGATTGTTTTTACTGTTTCTCTGAAGAATGATGCTGAAAATTTGATTAAGGTCGGGTTAAATATGTAACTGGCGGAGGTTCTCCTCCCCTTCAGGGACATAGGAGAGGAAAAGAAAGGAGGGGTGGAGATGGGAGGGGTACAGACGGGATACAAAGTGAATCAACTGTAATTAATAAAAATAAAATAAAGAATTTAAACATATGTAGCTGGCATCCGTAAGAGGATAGTATTGTTATTTATTTTCTCATTTTAACGTTTGGAGAATTTCATATATAGATACTGTATTTACATTAGTTTACTCCCACCTCTCTTGGGTTTCTCCAACTCTTGCTCAAATGTGTGACCTCTTTTTTCATTATCCCTGTTACAAACACACAAACACATACACACACACCTGCTTAGTCCACTTAGTATTTCTCATATGTATACTTCTTCAGAGATGACGAATTAAAATTGAATAACCTATTCTAGGACCTGTTTCTGGATAGGATTGAGTCTCTCTTTTCCAGTAGCCAGTAATTTTCTATAGCAATTCATCTAGGAATGGAGATTGTAAAATATCCAAAATCCACACTGGTATGTCAGCTGGTGCTTATTATACATGTCTTCTTTGAGTGAGATTTAATGAGATCTGAATTCTTTTTATATACAGGCAACATTACTTATAGCAGAAGCCCAGTCTTCTAGCTCTTAAAATATTGGTGCCCACTCTTCCTTGATGTTGCTTCAGCTTTTGATGTAATAATTATGTTGGATACCTCATCTTGTGTTGCTCTCTGTATTTCGACCAGTTGTTGATTTCTATAATAATCATTACCTTATGTGTTACAAAAGGAGCTTATTTGATGAAGATTAAGGATTAAACTTGCCTCTGAACACAAGGGTGAAGAGTTAGAATGCAGTCAGAAATTATACTGGGTTATGAAAGTCCTAGTATTAGAATCTTCTCCAAGGTCCAGGACCTTACTGACCATTGGTAGTTAGCTATATTTATAGTACTAGTCATCTATTCCCACCTATGTCCTGGTTTCTGCAGTTACTCCAGGTTATATAATCATACCTGAAGATTCACAACTAGCACCCAGAAATAAGAAACAACATGTAATGTTACCCAAGATCAGAAAGTTTGAACTTTTAAAAAATATGGATTTGCTTGTTTGTTTTTTATGAGATACCTCAAGAGATGACCTGATGGTAAGAACAAGTGTTCTTGTAGATCAGCCTTATTTTTTTTTGTTGTTGTTGTTATTTAGGATACTGTTAACAATGTCTTTCTTCCTTCCTTCTTTCCTTCCTTCTTTCCTTCCTTCCTTCCTTCCTTCCTTCCTTCCTTCCTTCCTTCCTTCTTTCTTTGTGGAGCTGAGACTCAAATCAGTGCTTTATTGGTGAGCTGTATATTCAGCCCACACAGATTTTTTTAAACTGGATTTGTTACACACAGAATATTGCTTATGCTAGCACAGAAACTTTAGAGATTGGAACATATTTTTCTGTTCCCCTGCGGTAATTTTCATATAATCATGACTGAAAATATTGATGGAAAATTAAGCAGAGTATCTCTCAAAGAGAGTTGCCCACTCCCTTTGACAAAGTAATATAGTATCTGCATGAAAATGTCAGTTCAGTCCTTTAACATACTAGCTTTTGGAAATATTAAACAAAGAACCGTTTTAAATCCATTCTTAACCACTGTCACTTAAAAGTTTGTGTTATATACCCACCTTACTCTCCTTGGCTTTAACAAGAAACAGCTGCGCTGCCAGCTGATGATCTCACAGTTCTGAAACTGTGACATCTCAAAGGAGCATGATATAGATAGAAAAAAAATTCCTTCCCAAGAGGCTACTGTGCACTAAATATATACCTAACGCTTTCCTATAAATTCTTGGCACAGCAGAAAGTGGATTGTTTTGCCTCACTTTGATACTATTTCAGAGTTTTGTTATAAAACTATGGACAGTGATTTATCCATGAAAAAAAAAAAAGAATGTTAGGTACTATGTCTCTCTGATAAAATGTGATCTATACATACTTGTTTATTTCTTCTTCTTCTTCTTCTTCTTCTTCTTCTTCTTCTTCTTCTTCCCATTCCCTAGCATATTTAAAACAATTCCACAATGTTTTAACACCATCCTATGACAAATATTAATAGCTGTGATCTGGAACTCCCACAGAGATGACAGAAATATCAAGTTGTTTTTTGTTTTTGTTTTTATGTCAAGCTGTCATAAGATGTCTACTGTCCAAAAGTAATAAGAAGAATATTCTGCCTAAGGTCATTTTATACTTTGGATGACCTGGTTTAAGAAGACTAGTTCTCAATGATTCAGAACAATGGAATACGTAGCTTTCATGGAATATGGGATTTCTTACAGGCACTGAGAGGTAACTATAATCATCAGAAATTTGCAGATAAGCTATAATTGATTATTAATTATTTATAGAGAAAGAAAGAGAGATCTGGATGGAAATTATGATTCTAAAACTAAGTCAAGGAACTGAAAGGTGATATCACAGAAGATAAAGAAATAACATTAGGGAATGCATGCTCTGCATGCTGGAACACTTCTGACATTAGTGTGCTAAAAGTAACTGGTATGTGCCAGTCAGAGAGACCAACAGGGACACATAATCAATTTTTATATGATTCTGAAATAAGAAATTTTAAAATGTGAAAATGATTTGATTTTCATTTTATATTTTTGGTTTGATGATTTTTATAAAGCTCTGTTTCACGCCTTTAGGCTTTAGGGGTGTATTCTTTTGGAATAGAAATTTACTTTTACTAAATTAGACATGCTTGAAAAATCAACTACAATTCATTACTAATATTGACATCAATATGAATTAGATTACTAGAAACTGAAATAGTAACAACAATAAATTAGTATGGATATGGAATATTTTCATATAGTTACTTTTACATTTATATTTCTTGTACTGTTACCTTTTCATAGGAAATGTGTTTTAAGGAAAATATTTTATAATCTTCTCCTTAGTTAATAGAGTATTCCTAAGTAAGTTCAACACTTTTGTAATCAATCTTCCCTTATAGAAGCTGTATCTTTAACTATCTATGTTCCTTTTAAATTTTACCTGCCTACTTTTTTATCTATAAAATAAATATAATTTTTACTATGATTATGAAGTTGTGATTAAAACGGTTTAAAACAGTTTTGACCTATAAATAAAATTTTGAGAGAGGATAAATAACTAACATCAGTTATAAGGAAACAGGAATTGGCATTGTAAAGATATTTGCTCAAGTGTGGCAAAGCCATTGAAATTGGGATATTTGAAAAGAAGGTAGAAAAAAGTGATGAGGGAGAAGAGAGAAGAGCAGAGATGGGAAGGAAGAAAAGTGAAAAAAATGGAAAGACAGAATTGGCAGGTATGAAAAAATATAGAGGAAATGGTAAAATAAGAAATAATTTTTCTATGTTATGGCTTGACTGTACTTAAAGCAGTTTAGTCAAAATGATTTGTGATAAGAATTCTCTAGTTTATTCATAAGAGACTCAATAAGCTTTCATGTTATTTACCAGAACTAGTCAAAAATGCCTTCCACTGGTGAATGCAGGGAACATACTTCTCTTTAAAAAATTATGTTTTTTTTTCAGTCCAAGGCATCTGAGAATCAGTGGGAATATTACAGATATTTTAGAGGGATGAGGGACTCATCCAGTTCTGAAAGCACATAGCATCATTGTTCCAGTCTTATACACTGAGGGTCTTCTAATCTGGATGTAAATTGACATCTGCCCAGTCGTTACGATTCATGCAAGTCTTGTGTTCATTTTACTCCATGCTGACTTTCAGATTTCAGTTTCTCAGAGACTGTTATGTTTTTAATATGAATTTATTGTGAATCAGTGTATTCTCTGTCTAAATCAAATGGACTAAAATACAGACTTTTTCTGAACACTAGGCCTCCTGATTCACTGCAATTTGGTATAATTTAGGTTTTGAGTAATTTTGCTCAGGATTCACAAATTTGAAATTCATGATCAGAAAATATTTTTCCAATAGTCATCATCTTTTCTTTATGAGTGAATGTTTACCCTGTCACAAATGGCTAGACATCCTACCCTTCACTGGATTTTCAACTCTCATATAGAATTAACTATTGTCATGGTGAAACAATGTTGTCATTTTTATCAGAATGAGTATTACTGCATTTTTACCAACTTATTTAGTCACTCATTGATGAATCACATAATTATTGAGATTCACTAATGAGATATTCATGTAATATTTTAGGTTTATAAAACTTTATTTTCCTACCTTGTAGCTCCCAAAGATTCTTTTTTTAAAACTTCATATTTATTTTAGGTGTTCAGTATTTAGTTGATTATATTTCCTCATTCAGATAACATTATTTTTAACGCTTCCATCACAACTCGTATTGACTTAAGTAATGAGATGATTACATCAATGGGATATAATAAAATGCAAGAATGGAAATTAGGACTATCTTAATATGCCTATGTGTTCCTTTACCTTTACCACCACCAGACTGTTAACTTATCTCTTAAATCCCTCTGTTATTGCATGCAAATATAGTTTTATCAAGTCCTTACAAAGTACAGTTATTTTCTGTTGCTTTTCATGTTGTAAAAACTATGTAAAAGTCCACACTGAACACTTTAATTACTATATTTTACAAAGTTATACTTCACTTGTGTTTCAGAACATTATGTCATTGTTCTGTTGATGCCAATTATAATTAGTATACATTTCTTCTTATGCACATTAATCTATGTAAATAAATTGGAATAAAGTTTCTAGGGCACAGAATGTATGAATGTTGCAGGGAATGTTATTTCCTAAAGCCAAGGTCTTTCCCAAATTTACTAGGTTCAATCACTTGCATCAGAAAAGGTTAAGAAAGCCTCTTAATTCACATCAGTTCTTAGCCCCAGAATCTAACACTGTATATTTTCCTTCAGATTAATTTGAAACTGAGATTAATGGAGGAAGTAAACCAGTCTGAGGTGGCAGAATTCATCATTCTTGGCCTTTGTGAATCTTGGAAGCTCCAAGCCTTCTTCTTAGTGATATTTTCTTCACTTTACTTAATCACCATTTTGGGTAATATATTTATTGTAGTCATAATCATCACTGACCTTCATCTCCATTCCCCTATGTACTTCCTGTTGGCCAATCTCTCATTCATTGACTTCTGTCTTGCCTCAGTCACTACACCTAAGATGATCACAGACTTCCTCAAGGAAAAAAAGACTATCTCCTTTGGAGGGTGCATGTGTCAGATTTTCTTCGGACACTTTTTTGGAGGGGGAGAAATGGTACTTTTAGTGTCAATGGCTTATGATCGTTATGTGGCCATCTGTAAGCCACTCCATTACACCACCATCATGAACAGACATATGTGCATTGGATTAGTGATGACATCGTGGATCATTGGCTTTGTACATTCAATAAGCCAACTGGCTATAATTGTAAATCTGCCCTTCTGTGGATCTAGAGTTTTGGACAGTTTTTTCTGTGACATTCCATTGGTCATCAAGCTAGCCTGCATGGATGTCTATGTTCTAGAAATTTTGATAAATGCTGACAGTGGAGTACTAGCAGCCATATGCTTCATTCTGTTGCTGCTCTCCTATTCTCATATACTGATTACTGTCTGCCTCCACTCTAAGGATGGGGCATCCAAAGCTCTCTCTACTTGCACTTCCCACATCACAGTGGTGGTATTGTTTTTTGGGCCCTGCATCTTTATCTATCTATGGCCAGTCAGCATAACTTGGGTAGACAAGTTTCTAGCTGTATTTTATGCAGTTATCACTCCCTTCCTGAATCCAGCCATATATACTTTAAGAAACAAAGAGATTAAAAATGCTATAAAGAGATTGCAATGCTAGCAAATGAATTTCAGTAGATTATTTTAGGATTTCACATTATTAGAATGTTAACTTGTGGGTTCCTATACTAGTCACCCTTGTACTTTTCTCTCGGTGTATTCTAAACTAACTTCATATACATTGTGTACTTCAAAACAAATTTCCTTAAATTCACACTCATTTTTCTACTTTTTAAAATCCTTACAAGTTTTTGTTTTATTTTGTGTTTTTCTTCTCTACATGAATGATTTTACAGGAGTAAAAGACTTTTCCAAAGAAGAAAATAGAGCTGGCCAATAGGTATACAGAAAAGAGTTCATTACTACTAATTACAAAAAATTGATTAATACTACCCACAATGAAACATCATTACATACTTGAAAAAAGTGGTTATTATTAAAACCTCAAGAGATTGAAAACAATAAGAAAAAAAGCAGGTAGAAATCACCACT
>JAQQSO010007580.1:0-10517 GCA_028658305.1 Pachyuromys duprasi | reverse complement strand
TTAAGTGAGGAAACCGCAAGATTGCCAATAACCAGCCCATTCCCGAACGGCTGCATGAAAAGCCCAGACTACCTTAACAAGCCAGTCCTGTGAGGACCCCCTTATCAGACCAGCCCTGGAAGGCGGCTCCCAAGTAACTGCAGCTTCCTTGACAACTGAGGCCTGGCTGGAGCAGAGAAGCTCCGAGGCCCATCAAATCAGCAGAAGACGCACCTGAGGTCCGGTGGGAACTGTGAAGTTCCGGGACCTAGAAGACACTGAAACACCATAACACCGGAGGCAACGTGTCCTAGCCCGTACCTGCAGGTCGTATACCCTATGAGATGTACAATGTGCTATGCAATGCTTAGATATTTGTGTGGTTTCTGTGATTAAAGCAGCATTCAAAATAAAAAAATAGCAAACTAAAGTTCCTTAAACATATGTAATGGAATATCATCTATAGCATGAAGCAATATAAGCATCACATGTCCCCTAAAAATTCAAAAATTGACCAATATATATATATATATATAATTGACCAATAATATATATAAATATATATATATATATATATTAAAAACATACAGATTACATATCCAGGTCTTCCAGAAAGGATGCACAGTGAAATATCTTCGACATAAAAGCAATAAAACATCATGTACGATTTTCATACATTTGGTTAATATACATATTCATATACCTTTATCTTTGTCAAATAGAGAAATGTTATGTTGCAGTAAAGTGAAAGAACCATGAGGTAAGGAGAAGGCCATGATATAGACAATGGGGAAGCTTGCCAGGGACCATGGAGTGGCTCATCCTAGAGAAGTTAAGTGAAACGTATTGTGTAAAGAGTGAGCTATTTCTAAAACCTAAACAATTATATATTTTACTGGAGGCTGTCTTCTACTTTCAAATAGCAACAGTAAAAATATGTGATGAAGTTAAGATGGTATTTTTCTGTTTTTAATTTTTAATTTTATATTAATTACATTTTATTCACTTTGTATCCCAGCTGTAGCCCCCTCACTCATTCCCTCCCAATTCCACTAGTATTTCTAACAATTTAGGAGGTTTTGATATTTTTAGTTCATACATGATTTTGATAGGTTAAAAAAAACAGTAAAAATAAACCTATTTCTCTACCATTTAAATTATTTCTTTTAAATAATGTATTCTCTGACGGTTTCACACATATATAATGAGTTATGGACAAACCTGTCTCTACAAGCTCTTTTAGTCATCTACACTTCTACCACCTGCCCTCTTGCTCCTGCCAAGACCCCATCACATTTTTATCTGTCTTTGTTTTGTGACCCACTGGATTTAACCAGGGCCACTCATTCAGGCTTCGGTCTAGCCCACAAGAGCATGAGTAATTCATTAATGTCTACATCACTAATGACAATGGCTTCTTATCCTCCAACAGCTCTTGATTGCCTTTGGCTACTATGGGTGAGGCAGGACCCCCATGATGTCCTTCCTTGTGTGTGATTACAAGTTTAGTGATTCAGCCTTGTGTAGACCCCATGTAACCAGACATAGTTGTTAGGATTTCATGGGTCTCACAGCTGTGTTGCACCCATAAGAAGAGTTTGCTGCCCTCCTTGTAATCATATTATTATTAGATCTTCCTATTTCTTCTTCTGTGATGGTCTGTGAGGCTTGGAGGCTGTATTATGAGTGTCCTATTTAATTTCAAAAACACGTGTTTTTAGCACCTTCATTGGCCATAAGTCTATGCACTATGTGCCATTTGCTGCAAAGAGAAGCGTCTTTGATCAAGGCTGAGGACAGCACCCTTCTATCCAATAAACATAAATATTCAAGAGTCAGCTTGATAATATGTCTCATTTAGCAAAATAAAAGTCCTAGTGCCAATGGGCATCAAGCCCACAGTACTAGTAATAGCTCTCTCCTAGAGATCAGGCCTTAGATCCTATCAGAAATCATATGATTACTTATTATATATAATATTACATATCATATGTTATATGATTACATAACAGTCATGCCACTACTTTAGCATCAAAAATAATTGCCTGACAAGTTGGTATTATAACATGCAATGTCTGAAGCCAGAAAGGACCATGGCTGTCCTAGCTCTCTGAATAAAAACTTCTGGTACAACGAAATCCAATTAACAGGGAAGAAGCTTCCAGCACAGTTCCAGATAGATTTTCCTATTTCCCACCACCAAACTGTGTGACTATCATTTAAATTCTGACAAATAATTTAGAATATACATGTACTCACACACACATACATATAATTTCACAAAGAAGTTGCCTTTCAGTTCAACAGGAAGAATCCAGCTCTAGCTCCTCTCTGCAGGGAAGAGATCCTGCATAAGTTGTCTAATTTCAAGTGGGTGATCTCTGGACATATGTATAAAGGAACAACACTAAATAGACTCAGTATAGATGTATACACACACACACACACACACATATATATATATATGTATGTAACAGTAATAATTAAAGAAGATACCATAAAATTGGGAGATAGGGAGGACAAGGCAAACGTTGGAGGTTTGAGAAAGAGTAATGAGTAATGTAGGAGTAAGGATTAAAGAATAATTTAGATGTAGTGCTCATGTAAGAATTTCTCAAAATGAAATAAAATAATTGCTCATAATGAGGTCAGCAGGAGTTAACACAAAAGAATGTGCTCTACCCAGGGCACCTCTAATCGCTATTTTTTTCCTCCCAACCACAGAAGAGTACTGTGGAACAGGGAAAAATGAAAACATAAAAAAAAGATATCAAGATGCTGCCCTTGGCTTCCTGTCCTTGAATCTTTTTCAAACCATTGGAATATTCAGGGTAATGACAATGAATGCTTCCTTCTCCTCTCCCAGAAAGTGAGAATGTTTCCTGATGGTCACTGGTTCAACCAATTACCTCACTTTGATTTAGTGTCCTTGTGATGACTAATATTAATTGTCATCTTGACACACCTGGGAAGAAAGAACATCAGTTAAAGAATTGAAACTGCCCTGGGGCATATCTGTAAGGGGTTGTGTGGACTGACCTTTGAGATGTGGGTCCTTGGCTTTATAAGGAAACCTACCTGAACGAAAACATGGGGTGCAGCCATCGAAAGGCTCTCCTCTGTGGTCTCTGCTTCAGTTCCTGCCTCCAGCTTCCTCCCCTGAGCTCCTACTTTGCCTTCCCTCTGTTACGGGCCATGTAACCTGTAGGCAAAATAAACCCTTTTATCCCCAAGTTGCCTTTGGTCAGAGTTATATCATAGCACCAGAATACAGATTAGGACAGTCATCACTGATGTGTGGCTTTCTGTTTTTATATCTAGAAACCATTCTTAAGCTGTTTTCACTAGTGAGATCCAAGCTAAGTTAGAAACTAACAATAAGTTAGAAACTGGAATGTAAACTTGTACAAGCACTCTGGAAATCAATCTGGCACTTCCTCAGAAAACTAGGAATAGTGCTTCCTCAAGATCCAGCTATATCACTCCTAGGCATATATCCAAAAGAGGCTTAAGTACATGCTAAGGATATTTGCTCAACCATGTTTGTAGCAGCTTTATTTGTAATAGCCAGAAGCTGGAAACAACCCAGATGCCCCTCAACTGAGGAATGGATACAGAAATTGTGGTACATCTGCACAATGGAATATTACTCAGCAATAAAAAAAAGAAAGATATCATGAAATTTACAGGTAAATGGTGGGAACTGGAAAGGATAACCTTGAGTAAGCTATCCCAGAAGCAGAAAGACATACACAGCATATACTCACTCATATAGACATATAATATAGGATAAACCTACTTAAAATCTGAACACCTAAAAAAAATAATCAAGAGGGAGGACTCTGGCTAAAATGCTCAATCTCTATCCAGAAAGGCAAAGAGGATGGACATCAGAAGAAAGAGAAAACAGGGAACAAGTCGGGAGCCTGCCACAGAGGGCCTCAGAAAGGCTCTGCCCTGCAGACTATCAAAGCAGATGTTGAGACTTATGGCCAACCCTTGGGCAGAGTGCATGGGATCTTATGAAAGAATTGGGAAATAGTAAGATAGGGAGAGGACAAGAGCTCCACAAGGAGAACAAAAGAACAGAGTTGCAACAAGCAGTAGAGGAGAGAGATTCTTTTCAAGCAATGCTGACAGAAGAGTTAAATACCCATTTGGGGAAGAAAAAAAATCTGAGCACAAGGGTCTTTCCTGAGACTGATAATCCAGCCAAGTACCATGCATGAAGATAACCCAGTGCCCTTGCACAGATGTAGCCCATGGCAGTTCAGTGTCCAAGTGGGTTCCATAGTATTGGAAGCCAGAACTGTCTCTGATATGAACTGATTGGCCTGGTCTTTGATCACTTCTTCCTGAGGGGGGAGCAGCCTTACCAGGCCACAGAGGAAGAAAATGCAGCCACTCCTGATGAGACCTAATAGACTAGGATCAGAAGGAAGGAAAAGAAGACCTCCCCTATCATTGGACTTGGGGAGAGACAGGGGTGCAGAAGGGTGAGGAAGGGAGGGATTGGGACAGGAGGAGGGAGGGAACTATGGGGGTATATAAGGTGAATAAAGTGTAATTAATAAAGAATTTAATAAAAAAGAAAACAATAAGTACAATAAAGATACATTCTGTTGAGTTATAAAGCCAGGAGGCCTGAATATCGATGTTGGAAATAGTAACTCCATCCAAAGCCTTGTCTTTTAGAATGACTCCTGACTTGACCTCTTTGCCTGGCAAAATGGGAGGATTAAATGGTCTCCCTACTTCAGGGTAGTGTAGAGAAGCAAATGAGAGGGAGAATGTGGGAAAGTGTCTGCTCATTTTTGCTTTGCAACTGAAAGACCATAATTAATTTTCTGAAGAAGGCTATCCATCTGCAGTCACAAATCAAGAAAATAACTGAAATAGACTTGAAAAATTTTAAAAGTTCATCAGAAATGGAATGAGGAGGAAGAGCAGAGTGAAAATCATATGATTTTCTAGTAATCTAAAGAATGCAGAGGTAGATAGATAGAAGAGATATATGCAGATATGCTCAGATGTGCAGGGCTAAATGTAGCCTGCTGTTTTCAGAGTTGCAACAAGCAGTAAAGGAGAGAGATTTTTTTCAAGCAATGCTGATAGAAGAGTTAAATGTCCATTTGGGGAAGAAAATAACTGGAGACATTTTGTTCATTTGACAAATAAAATATAATGCAGACTACTTTGCAAAGTCATCTACTAATTTCTTGCAAGCAAGTACATACAGTTCCTACATGACCTAGCATGTTCATGCCTGTCAAAAGGAAAACTCTTCATACAGAACCCTACACCTAAATGCTTCGTAGCTCTCCTCATAACTTCCCAGGCAACCCAGCTGCCTTCAAATAGTATACTGTATTAACCAATTGTGATGTGTTCATACAACACAGTGGTGCTCTGCAATGAAAAGAAGTATGGCTTCATTTATACAACAATATGAATAATAAATTTTGAATGTGAAGTTAAAGAAACCAGAGTGTATGTTTTGATATTCTGCTGGGTAGAGTCTTTCAGAGCTGAGATTCATAAGCAAACTTTGGGCAGAGTGCAGGGAATCTTATGAAAGAAGGGGGAGATAGAAAGACCTGGAGGAGACAGGAGCTCCACAAGGAGAGCAACAGAACCAAGAAATTGGGGGCCAGAGGTCTTTTCTGAGACTGATACTCCAACCAAGGACCGTGCATGGAGATAACTTAGAACCCCTGCACAGAAGTAGCCCATGGTAGCTCAGTGTTCAAGAGGGTTTCCAAATAATAGGAACAGGGACTGTCTCTGACATGAACTCAGTGATCCACTCTTTGATCACCTCCACCTGAGGGGGGAGCAGCCTTACCAGGCCACAGAAGAAGACAACTCAGCCAGTCCTGATGAGACCTGATAGACTAGGATCAGATGGAAGGGGAAGAGGACCTCCCTTATCATTGGACTGGGGGAGGGGCATAGGAGAAGAAGGGAGAGGGTGGTTGGGATTAGGAGGGAATGTGGGAGGGGGCTACAGCTGGGATACAAAGTGAATAAACTGTAATTAATAAAAAATAAAATAAAATAAACGAATCCAGAGGAGGTTGTATTGTATGATTCCATACAGGTGGACTCTCTAAAAACAAAGAGACGAAAAGCATGAGCAGTCTTCAGAATTTGTGGGAGAGAGGAAGGGTCATGAAAGCAAGACTGCAAGTTCCAAGGAGATGGACATGTTCCATGTGGTATTCTGATGTGGTATTTATAGAGTTGTAAATATTTGCTACAACCCATGGAATGTGTTGACCAGAGAGTACAAACTTTATTGCATCCAAAATGCAAACCTCACTGGATGGAGCAGGAAATAAAGGATCACACAAGTCTTGGGCTTCCTCTGTCCTTATCTATAAAGTCAATTACTAACTGTAATACTTGGCTTTCTATTGCCTTAATAAAGGCCATGACCAAAAGCAGCTTGAAGATAGAAGCCAGAGCCTCACATGTATATTGCCCAGCCCTTCCTCATGATTTCCCAGCAGTTTCATAGTTTTACAATGATGCATTTTTACAAATAGAATACTGAAGAGTGAATGAACTGATCACCTCCATATATGAACTTACTAGTTGTCTCCAGGATTAAGTTCAGAGCATGAAGCCACAGAGTCAGCATTTGCACACTGTCTACATCATCAGTGTTCTTCAGAAGATGAAGGTCATCCTTCAGGAACAACACATGTTGAGACCGTTCTTCCTCTCCTCCCCTGAGGGAAATTGGGAACTGTCCCCATAGTCTCACATACAACTATTGTTCTAATTGGTGATGTTGAACTTTGTCTACTGTAACAAGTCAAAGAGATATATGTCATCCATTATCTGATGTTCCTAAATGGCTTTATTCTATAGCACCTTCCCAAAGAAGATGCATTAGAATCTCAGGTGAGTGACGTCAAGGTGTCTGTCCAGTCTGATGATAACATTGCAAAACAGGAGTGTGAAATGACACTGCATCAGAATTTTTAAGTCAGTCATCTTACACTGCCTTTTTGAAAGTGAAGCTGGTGTTTGTGCTACAGAGAACCATCCTATAAGCTTCAGTTGGAAGGAATTTTAGAAGACATACAACAGTCAGTGTTGAGTCTTCACAGTTCCTATGAATAACCCTAGATGGTGCAGCCACTTGCTTTAACATCTCTCAATACTTATGATATAGAAACTAGGATGTTGAGTTTTAATTTGAGAATCTTATTTTTAATGCTTAGTTGTTAATAAGCCTCTTCTTAAAATACTCCCTCTCTGTATAGATGTAATAACTAAATGCACATTTATGTGATAATTACCAATTCACAAAAGAGGCCTTTTCTTTCATGAGTCCAGTGATATCAGAAAAGACAACTACTATATTTATACTTTTATTAATCTTAGCTGTTAAGAAATAAACTTATGGGAGTTTGGTATGAGAATCTAGGTCTTTTCTTTCTTTCTTTCTTTCTTTTAATAAATCTTAGTGTATGAAATTTGCATTGTGGATCTATTTCCAAACAATATACTTCTTTTGTTAAACAATTGAGAAGCCTTATCTTCATTAAGAAGAACAAAACAACCTCCCTACCCAACACCTTTTCTTTCGATTCTTTCTATACTTCTATGGCTCCTCTGCAGGTTTCAACAAAGCCACAAGTAATGGTGATGTTGATTGACAAATATCCCATCAGGACCAGCCAAACTCCCCACCCTGCCAGCGGTGAGTCTGGCTGTGGTAATGAATTACTCAGAAATACACCATGGTGCTTTAGCTGGGCTCAGAGATTTTCCCCAGGAACCTTGAGAGCAGGTGAGCTAGTATAGTAGGGTGTGACAGTTCTGTCAGCCCCGGTGACTCAGCATTAAATCACCTGCCCTGACGTAATCCCCTGACTTTTGAGAGGTCCTCTAAATTATTCATGCCTCGAAGGGAGTAATCCCAGAAGACATTTCTGACCTGACATGTCAGCAGGATCAATGGCAGTCACGTCCCTGGGCTCTGTTTGTAGGCTTGTGGGAGTGCTTATGGCCTAGGTAGGATGTGAAAAAGAGTCTTCTGGACATGGATTTATTTTTTTTTAAATATGATTGTTTTTTAGAGACTTGGCCATCTGGAAAAGAAAATTCTCTAACCAATTATCGTGCATAACAAACACTAAATTAATACACCCAGTGGGTGCATAACAAACACTAAATTAATACACCCAGTGGAATGGACACAGAAAGGTCAGATAATGAATAATTCGGAAAGAACAGAAGGAAAGGGAGACAGGTGTAGTGGGTTGAATTTGAATGTTCACCATAGCTGTGCTGTTTGCACACTTGGTGGAGCTCTTTTGGGAGGTTTAGGAGACCTGTGCAGCCTTGCTGGAGAAAGCATGGGACTCAGGGTAAGCTTTCAAAGCTTAATGACTCTATGTCACTTCCAGTTTTCCTTTCCTCCTTCTCTATCCCTCCCTTTCCTCTTCCCCTTTGTCTCCCTTTGCTTTGTGCCTGTGGTGTAAAATGTGAGCACTCTCACAAAGTAGATATTAGTACAGGATAACCATACAATAAGATGCTGTGAATTATTCAAAGATGCTGAGTAACAAGGAGGGCTCCAAAGAAAGATGCTTGAGTATCACTTAGAAGGGGAAGTAGAATAGACAATGGAAATAAGGAGTAGGAAAAAAAATGAGAGTAGGGATCAGATGTCAGGAGAATCAGAGGGCTTGGAGAAAGAAGAGGAACTGAGGGCAGGGGCATCTCTGAGACAAGCTGGAGACCTGCAACAGGGTAGGCTCCTGGGAAGATATGAGGTGACTTTAGCTAAAACTCCTAGTAGTATGGGTCATGGAGACTGAAGAGGCCACCTTCTTGCCAGACATGATTTCTAGTAGAGGGATGGGAACACCAACCCACTCACAAAAATGTCAACCCCAAACATGCCCTGCCTACAAGATGTACAGGGATAAAGATAGAGCAAAGATCAAGGGAATGCTCAACGAATGCCTGGCCCAACCTAAGACCCACCCTATGTGAGAGAGCTAACCCCTGACACTATTAATGATATTCTGCTATACTTACAGACAGGAACCTTGGTGGAGAGGCTCCACCAATCAGTGGATTGAAACAGATGCTGAGACTCATAGCCAAGCATTAGATGGAGTTCAGGGAGTCTTCTAGAAGAGTAGAGGGAAGGATAAGACCTGGAAAGGACAGGAACTTCACAAGAAGATCAACAGAATCAATTAACTTGGGTCCTGGGGTGCTTACAGGGACTGAAGCACCAACCAAGCACCATATGCAGACTGGACCTAGTCCCTCTACACAGATGTTGCTGATGGACAGCTTAGTCTTCATGTGGCTCATTTAGTAAGGGGAGCAGTGTCTGTCTCTGACATGAACTCTACTGCCTGGTTTTGATCACTTCCCCCTGGCGGGTCTGCCTTGCAAAGCCTCAGTGGAAGATGTGTTCAGTCCTGATGCAACTTGATGTGCTGGGATGGGTTATTGGGAAGGGGAAGCTCCCCTTTTCTGAGGAGAAGTGGGGAGGGGTGATAGGTGAAGAAGAAGGGAGGATGGGATGAGACCTGGAGGAGAGGAGGGATGTAAAATGAACAAACAATCAAACAAAAACAAACAGAAGGATAAAAAGATGTGAGCTCTCATCTTCCTGTTCCAGCTACCAACGTCATTCCTTGTTACTTTTCCTGAGCTCCATCACCATCGACTGTTATAGCTCTAGAACTAAAAAGCCTCTCTTCTTCAAGTTGCCTTTGATCGTGGTGTTTTATTAAAGCATAAGAAAAGTGACTAATACAGCATAGATATTTACAAATGGAGTTAAAAGTAGATTTGATTACTTAGAAAAAGGTATATTTTAAGAAGATATGGTAAATGAAGGAGGTTACTGAAATCAAAGATTCAATGTACTAAAAATTCCCAAAGGCTTATGGGGAGGTTCAGGTCATAATGGTGATCTGGAATGAAGCTCTTAATGAAGGACTGTCTCAGGTAGTCTTTTACAATTCTCTCCAAAGATTCCTACCTCATGATTCTCATTCATCCCCTGGAACTTGCTCCTTAATGGTATATATATTTAACAAATTTACACGGCAAAGCCATAGGATGTACACGATGGCTTCTTCTTGCCTTCTTGCTCAAGACACTCTAGTTCTTCTCAGTTGACGCAAGACTCAAGATCTTCTCAGTTGATGACCTGAGGAAGCCGCTGCTGTGTTAGAGGAGCCTGTACCCCAGAGGATAGTCAAAGGCCATCAGAAAATGAAAAGCTTCTGTAAAGCAAAGGACACTGTCATCCGAACGAAACGACAGCCAACAGATTGGGAAAGGATCATTACCAATCTCACTTCTGACAGAGGGCTAATATCCAGTATATATAAAGAACTCAAGAAGTTAAAAAGCAAGAAACCAAATAATCCAATTAAAAAATGGGGTATGGAGCTAAAAAGAGAACTGACCGTAGAGGATTATAGAATGGCAGAAAAACACTTAAAGAAATGCTCAACGTCCTTAGCCATCAGAGAGATGCAAATCAAAAC